>OENT01000062.1:240242-252668 GCA_900239685.1 Rotaria macrura | reverse complement strand
TAGGTACGATATTAGAAGGTAAAATTTTCAGACTACTAGTGTTACACGTGGATGTTTCGATTACATCAATAACATCAGAAGAAGAATTTTTATCGAATACTTCGAATCTCCGATGCCCTAGTGGACCCTCTATTAATGTTACATCGTAGCTGTCAGTTTATGATGATGTTTAAACAATAATTCAAATCGAATTCACTACTGCAATCGATACTCTTGAATCAGAGAAGAATTGAATTTTATCGGATATCGAAGAATTGAAAGTGTCGGTTATGATGCTCGTAAGTGAAAAAAATGGCACATTTTTTCAAAGACTATGATTACTTTAATTGTTATGAATTCAATTTCAGCGATGAGTTACTATCACAAAGAAGATATTAGAATTTTCATACTAATGAACCAAATTACAAGAAAAAAGGAAGCTATTCTAGAAGATATACGACTGAGTTTTTTTTGTAATGATGCTTACGAACATAGTGATGTATGAGAGACATGGGGTCGTATAAATAAATCGAGAACTTCATCGATTGTTTCTTCAGTAACAAGTCATCGAAGAATTTGTTGTTTTGGTCATGATGTGATTGTGTGGGTAGGAGAGTTTTATGCGAGATGATAACATTTAATTTTTTGACTGAAAGTCATTTAGACTCTAATTTGAAAGTATTTTCACCAGAATAAAAATGCATGCATAATACAATTCAAATCGATAAGTTTCCTACACAAATACCCTTACTTGTCGATGCTGATCATATTCTAATCGGCGCCTCATATTCACTCCTACACTCTCTATAGATGGTGATCATTGTTTATTTAAACAATATATCAAGTATCATTAAAGTAATTGATGAATGCAAAAAATCATAGAAAATAACTAAACAGAGTTGTTTTCCTTTTATAATCATTGTTGCAAACTATTCGCTTATGCAATAACATCATGATGTTGGAAGACGAGCAATTTAAAATAAGTTCAAGTGCAATCAAAATAACATCGTTACACTTTCAGTTCGCTTTTCTTGTTTGAACCAAGAAATCAGCATAAGTTTTATTTGATAATTTCCTTGAAGCTAGACATGTTTGAGGACGTTTCAACTGTTCTTCCGCTTTTATTTGCTTACAAGGAGTCATCTCTTCAAATAGTTCTCGAAAACAACATGAACTATTTAGTTTCAATGGTATTTTTATGTTTGATTTTTCCATTTTAATTTGATTTTTTTTCGTTTGAAGCATCATCTTTTTGACTAACTGACGACGTTGTGCTATTAGTGCTAATTGATGCTTATGTTTCATTTGTAATAATGTTCGTTCATCGATATTTCCTTTTGTTTCACGTTGATCAACAATGTTAACCCGATGTGGAACACGTGATAAGCGTGGTAAACGTTCATGAAGAAGTTCAGCTGCGCGTCGTGCAAATAAAGTAATTTCATCTCGAGCATCTGACGGATTTTCAAGAAGATAATCAAGTCGATTTTCATAAAATGTCTCAATAGCAACGTCATCGGAGTGAATCGCAAATGATGAATATGGATGTGTTGAATAAAGTCGTGCAATGTCTCTAGAATAGTGTTCAACAAGAAAAAAATCAATTTTATTAAAATATTATCACTTGGCGGTCGACAGATTTATCCACATTTTTTATTTCAAGAATATATTTAAGGCTTATATGAAGTTAATTTCGTCACAAGAGATAATCTGTATGAAATTGGGCCTGCAATAGCAATCAACTATTGATGTTTTCAAGTACAGAAATTTGTTTTTGCAGAGAAATCCTCAGTGAATCACGCTTTCGTTTTAATTCCAAACAAAACGTATTATGGAGTTAGTAGAATTCGAAAAATAATTTTCTCTTGCTTTCAAAATTAAAATAGAAATTGTTGAACATACGCAACTTCTTGTGTTGACGATTCATCTGACTCATCGACAAATACGATTTTAATATCTCGAGTTGGATCACGTGCAAGGAAATTCTTTTCTAAATCAACGAAGGTAAACGTTCTTGTCATTTGTCTTGTGTGTTCTTGTTCTAGTTTTTCACGATAATCTTGAAGTTTCGTGTAATATATTTGTAAAAATTCTTCAAATTTGTTTTGAAGTAATGATACACGGTAATCCTGGTGAAATTGTATACGGTCTTGATTTTTCTGCAACAGTTTTGTTGACATGAGAGCTCGTTCCAATTGAATAAATCTATATGATCGAGATTGAGTTTTTGCCGTTGGAATGGATGTTGTAGCCAGTGAAAAATCTGACCATGGTCGAATAGGTGTCGATGTATCCTTAGCTAACATGGCCAGTAATGGTGTTGGTGTTAGCGTTAGTGTTGATAGTTTGTGCTCTGGATTAGAAAGATGTGTCGTTTCATCTAGATCAGCTTCATCTTCTTCGTCGGGTATAGAGAGAAGCTCAGCATCTGGCGTGAAAAAACGGTATGAATGGGTTCTCAACTTCAAATACATGCATACAAAAAGATACATTACATATGATTTGAAAAATCGATGATGCAACTCACCTCATCAAAATGATTTTCTGACGACGAGACTATCTGTTCGCTGCTACTGTTTTCCGTATTAGTCGCCATTTTTGTGTGTGTTAAGTTGTCGAGAAAATGAAGAATAGTAAAGGAATAGAAGAACGAAGAAAATAATAATCTTTCGTATGCTTTTTTTGTACACATAGAAAATGATGCAGCAGCAGATGTATGGTTTCAACAGAACATAATTAAAAAATATATACAAATGCAAACAATTTTTTCATTCTCTTTCAGTTAGTTTTTTTACAATGGAAATACGTTTGGCTTATTGGATTTTGTAAATTTTAAAAAAAAATATTGATATAGTACCCATGTTTTCTAAACAGCACGAAAACTGTCGTTATGCCTTCAGTTCTTCTAGAAAATAGTATGCCGTAGTCTGATGCATACAAAACAACACATAATTTCCAAATATTTTAAAACTAGCAGAATTGATTCCTTCTCTTCTCTTCGAATTAAGATATGCTTGATGTGTCTAGCTCTCATGTCCTTTAGCCATAGAGTGCACATCAATCCAAATTCTGTGAGAATATTTTTTTAAATAAAATATGGCAATGCAAACGTTTTTATTATCAATATATGTTATGGAACTGTTTCTTTCAGGATAAACTTGAACCCTTTTGATAGTAAATTGTAATTGGGGTAAAGACTTACGTAAGTGTGTAACAATTTACAATTGAAATCGATACGAATTAGTAAGAGCGCTATAATTTATTCTTTCAAGTATCATAGTACACTGGTGTCACTGGAAATAAGAACTTGTAATGGTTAGCATCAATTAATTAGTTGTTCATGCTCATTCAATCGTAATCATTTATCGTTTGAGTGTGTACATGTATTTATAAGATAAATGAGTTTGTCGCTAAAGAGGTAAGATGCCCATCGGTGGGATCTTTAGTATGGATTTTATCTTCTATAAATGAATGTCAAGTCTTGTTGAACTAACTATGCAGAAAGTCAGTGATAGAACATTAGAAATTGAATTATTCTCAGATCATATTATGACTTCCCAGAGAAAAATGGCAATCAAATAAGTAAGATAATCGAATATTGCTTTTCACTCGAGCCAACTTTTTGTACATGCTTCTATAGTGATTGATTTTAATATTGTACAGTAGGAAAATGTTACAATAGAATGTATGTAACCATTTGGTAGCGAAGTTTTTAGTATGTCATTCTCATAGATCACAGAAAGATTTTTTTGATAATCTAATAAATGACCTGCCTTATGATTAGCCATTCATAAAGAGAGCCATATGAAACTAGTTACACAAGACTTGCTGATAAGTCGTTGTAATTGTTTAGGTTAAGTGCTTAAAAAGGCACTAACTTCTTGTAACGCATTCTTTCTTGTTGCTAAATATTATTCAAAGTATCTGAATTAATACCGGCAGAAGAACTCGTCATTTTCTATCAGACTGTTTCCAAGGATAAGCGTTTCAAGATTTTATCGAAAATCTTATCAACTACCCAATGAAAGAATATTGGATTGTAGAAGATTTGAGCAGATTATAATCGGTTTTTCTGCACCAAAATCCAAATTATAATCAATTAAAATCGTCGAAACGAACGATAGTTTGATTTTTAATTAAACAATAATCTTAATAATCCGGGTAAAATTTTGATTAAAATCATATAAAATTCAGATCATATGATTTGAATCAAACATACGTGATTTGAATCACAATTTTACCGGATTATTAAGATTATTGTTTAATTAAAAATCAAACTATCGTTCGTTTCGACAATTTTAATTGATTATAATTTGGATTTTGGTGCAGAAAAACCGATTATAATCTACTCAAATCTTCTATAATCAAATATTCTTTCACTATAGTGAAAAATAAATTCCATTTTCAATTTATTCCATTTTTCCTATAGACAATGTAGACAAGATCAATGAACGCGTTTGATAAGTAGAATTAGCTATGACTTACGATGATGAGTAACAATTGAAATATCTTATTGAATACATGCCAAAAGAAATCGGTGGAGAAACAGAATATCATAGAATAGATTGGTTAATAATTCAGCTTCATCAACTTGATGAAGCTCATAGTATGTATTCTAGTCATCTTGAGCCGATATCGTCAATAATTCGGAGTGATATGTTCCAATATGCAATCTACTTGATACTGTTTATCAAAAAACGTTAATTAATCGAATAACAGCTATTCAATAGTATAAATAAGTCATTGAATCTTATTGAGACACATCTTCAACAACTCAACCTGATATAAGCAAAACTAGGGGTGCAGCTATTCTTGAATGATTTGGGATTTGTCACCAAATCTTTGAGGTTTGGACTTATATTTGTATTTGTATTTGGTTTCTGAATTTGGGATATGGTTTGAATTTAGTTCCCAGATGTGAATTGTGTCTAGATTTAGATCACAGGATTGTTGATATTGCTTTGTTCGGCTTAGATTTGGGATTCGGGATCGGTGATATGGTTGGGATTTTGGCTTGGGATTTATTTTCAATCTACCATTAGTTCAACTTTGTAGTCGTGCTATATTGGCAAGTAACACTCATCGAAAGTCGATTCGCTTGACCTCGGACTGCGCTACAGGCGTATAAACAGAATTTCAAGTGTGCCCGACTGTCTGAATAATCCAATAACCACATGATAACTATGATCGAAATAATAACGGATAAAGTTTGAAGGGTCACAGATTTGCTTCAATGAAGCAAACATATGCGAAAGCGCGCATGAATATAGTACCAATGGTCACAACAATGACTTGATGCATAGGATAAAAAATGAGATCAGTATGCTCATATCTGTCATGTTTTTGACCTCGCAGGAAGTCATTCACAGCACATCTAGTGTTGGAAATAACATTATTATGACCATCTTGAGTACAGTTTAACGCATTTTAACCATTTTATTATAATGTCACTGGTCGAGTGTGCCGCATTCATGATCATTTAGAGTGTCTGTTGTGATCACTTCAGATTATAAATTCTGCCACTTGGGCTATTATTAGGATCCTTTCTCTCATTTTTATCCTCATTTAGACCGGTTTCATGACCACTTCTGATGTTGCATAACTGGGGCCATCTTTGTGGTCAGTAACCATAGAGGCAGCATCAGTGGACCAAAACCTGACGTACACATTCGCAATAACTTGCCTCAGGTGAGTACACCAGCGGTGCAAAAGCCATACACGTGGCTAATTATGTTACCGACATTGTAAATCGTACCATTGTAAAGATTATTTCTGCCATGTATGTGGTGGTTTCTACAATTGACATAGTGACTCGTACTGTGGCTGTAGTACTTTGCACTTGCACTAATGATATGGCCACTCGTACCAAAACTGTTGTCATTTGTACCATAGAAATGGTTGTTTCTGTGGTTGCTACAGTCAGACAGACACAGATGAATTACGGTTTCCAGAACCTATCCTTTTAGTCTAGAGAAAATCAAATCTCAACCCCAAATCCCGAACACAAATCTGTACCGAATCTAAACGATGTCACATCAATTTATAAGACTTGAGATTATTTTCTCCCTCCTGAAATTTTATCTTAAAATGTCTCATCAGATCGTGGTAATTAAAGGCCGAACTCAAATTCAAATCCAAATCTCAGTCGAAAACAAATCCAAAGCTTTTTACACCATACTCCAAGGCCTTGGATTTGTTGTACCCCTACGCAAAACTGATAGCTACATAGGTTAGGGCATATATGTTCATGGAAAAGTACTCCACCTTACTAGTTTATTATGGAAAAGCGTGTGCACTTGATATTGATATAGCTCCAGTTGATACCCATATAGCTAATTAGTATTTATCATTCATTGGAAGATTTCTCGAAAACCCTCTCTTACTATAAATCAGCATTACAAAATCGAGAAAAACCCTTACCAATTAATCGTCCAAATGTAGTTATAAATTAGAATAATAGGAGTGGTACACATCATGCAATTGGAAAACACACAATGGCACTAAGCCATTGTGAGAAATGCTTAGAAACGATCGAAACTCTCTTTCGTCTGATCATGTACGCTTTAACGTAACTTACAATAACATTGGTTTTGTATATAATTGTATGGGTGATTATTCGACTGCACTAACTTAACTCGAGCAAGTTTTCAATATTCAAAGGAAAATTTTCACATCGACTCATAGAGATTTAGCCTCAACTTATAAAAGTATTGGGATTTGTTTTTGATATAATGGGAACATATACAAATTCGCTTTCTTTCTGTGAAACAGCCGTAAGTAGTTCAAGATAAAGCTCGCCCTAAAACGTATCCTGATTTAGCAATAACTTACAAAAACATTGGCAAGATACTTAGTTCCTTAGAAATTCATTCTACTGCACTGTTATTCTATAGCATTGGATATAGAGAATATTTTCCTCACACTGAATCATTCTCAACAGGGCGATACCTATCATAATATAATTACAGTTTATCCATTAATTAATAATTATGAAATTACATTGATTCACTATTTCAAAGCACTTGAACTTCAACGAAAATTTCAATCACCTATTCATTCCGATTTATTTCGCATATGCATCAATATCGATATAGGACATAATTGATTGGAAAATAATTTGAAAGTGATGTAAAATCTTCAGGAAATTCTTAAAAGTCAACAAACTATTCTATTACCAACAAATATTCAACTTACAGATATTCATGATAAAATTGGTACAGTTAATGTTTTGCATAATAGAATAATATTTAAATGTACTTGTCCATTATCAAAAAGTTCTTGAGATTCGATACACATTTCTTCAACTGGAAGTGAAAGAGGACCAGGCCTATATCGATACATTTCTTCAATTAATCTAGTGTTAGCTTTAATTCAAATAAATGTGGAAACCAATTGAATTAGCATACACTGTTGAACATATGACAATATGACGAAAAATCTCAAAGAATCTGATAAATTTTACTTCATCGGATTTCGTAACTTGCTGATAATTAATCATTCTAAAGTCAAATATCATTATAAATCGGACAACTATTTTCGTTTAAACTCTTTCTACAAAAACAGCTATTTTTTTCTAACATATTTCATATTTCGTTAGCACCATTGCTAAAATAAATTGAATGAAGAGTATCTCTATTTTACAAGGAAACATTATCTTTCTCTGACTAATACAATCGTTAAATTCATTTAAAAACGAATCCAACTGGCAGGCTTCTCTCAAACTCTGAAATAAAAACTATGGTCTGAACTTACTGCAACTAAAATAAACAAACCAATCGTAGACATGGTCTTTTGGTTTAGCTGTTTTTCTTCGCGTTCATGATATTCCGATCTGCAATATTTGTTAGAAAATTGTTATTGGTTAGAAGAGATAGAGTTATATTCTGTTAAGACGTTCTCATGAATTTTGAAATATAATTTATTGTTTCGTTTTGCCGTTCAACACAATCCTGGAAGTAAATCTTTTTTTTCTTATATGACACGGTAACAAGAAATATGTAAACAAACGGGCATATCTGTTCCTCGAGATTACTATTCTTTTATGTAGCAATAATATGTAACATGTAAAAATATTATTTTCACAAGCTGAATAAACACGCTCCTTTCACAATTCTGAGTAGATCCTAACATATTTTGCGTCGTCTTTCTAGCATTCATAAGAGATCTAATTAAGATGGTAGTAGTCATTTAGTTTTCAAACATACTACAATAAGAAAAAGCCGAAACGATTTATAAAGCATACAAATTCGTTAAAATTTATCTGACACTCCACTAAAAAAGCAGACTCGTGTATTGTATAATATTATTTCTTTATGTAGTAGAAGTTCAATGAATGCCGCATCATAACATTGTCATGATGACAGATCCGATCTTTGCGAATACATATGGTGCCGCTGATTATCTAAGGTCAGAGTTCTATGTAACAAATTGGAAATCTTGAATTCGCGGTTAAACAACGAGAAACATAGAAAATTCAATGTTCGGTATTAATATTTTCTTAGTCTGATTGAACTTGACTCAACATTGAATTTCATATTAGAATCATATTTTACAAATAAGATCTACTATAATATCAGATAGTTAATAAATTCTGGAAAACAGAATTACTTGCAAGATACATCACAAGAAAATGCATTTATTTGATGTATTGAATGAGTAAACTATTGCGATTGTCTCAAGTATTCGAACTACTGATTTGCTTGAAATCGATCTTTGTGGTGTTACTTCGTTTGTTATTTTTTTGTATTATGCATCAAATCGTTTTTATGATTCATTATACAATCATACCGTCTGGCGCAATAATATCTTACATAAAACACATCACTGATCACCCATTAAATTTTTCATACTTTTGTTAAAACAGATGCTTCATTACATTAATAAAAAGGACAAACTTTTTCTTGAATTCATGATCAGGCATACTATAAAAACAGAATGTTTTTCATTATTTACTTAACACTTTAGAATCGAACATGGCTAAACTCCTTCATCATATTTTAGTAAGTAAATCATATTATTACAGACGAACATTGTCCACTCAAGCAGTTATAGTGAAGAGATTCAACAAAATAATTAGAACTTGTCAGTTCGGCAATAGTAGAATTCGATCATCTAGAATCGTCTTTTCCATGGCATAGCTGGAACACTCATGACCCCAAATGTCATTCTCATCTTACCAAAATACTTTATTTGATTGAACCAGAGACTTCTTCTAAGAAAATACATATCATTGTAACTGAATATTCAACTGATTCGTGCCTTCTTCGAATGAAAAAGCTCAAATATCTAAGAGGTACTTTCAGAACATGCATAGTAGAATTTGGCTTTTTTTCAGCTACGGAATATGTTCAAAACAGTAGTTCTTCAGACAAAACGATATAACTCATTCTAAAACATGTCTAGCGGCTCGAATAAAAATTTTAATTCAAGTGATGGAACTTGAATGAGATGCGACTGTAGTTTTTTAGTGAAAAAATATAATCGGAGAAGAGCGCCAAGTTTCATACAATTTTCGTTGTCTCAAACAAGTTGCAGCGATTTTCACATAATGCAATATATTCAATAAGTATTAATAACGTTAGAATCAAACGATGGCAGCCAAAAGTGAATTTCAAGTGTCAACATGAGCACAGGATATGTGGAGGCGAGGGGAAAGAGGAATATTCTTAAATTATCATTCTCGTAGTATTCCTTACAATGTTTAGATGTTTGCCATCATTGGCATATCCTTAGCTTACAACAATTTCAGACAACCATGGTATTACAGGTTTGTGAGACCATTCATTGCTACAACAAGTCTTTGTGCAAACACTACCATGCAAACGGTATATCTCACTGAAATGATTTTACTGATTAATAAATTTCAATTGAATTCAACATATAATTCTGTATTACAAACGGAATCGGCAAACTTTGTTTCATATGTAACCAATCCTACTAATCAAGCATTATTAACGAGTAATTGTACTGCGTTTCTTAGTGGTGTGAAAGCAGCCAAAGCAGCAGACAAAGTAGCTACCAGTACAAGAAAAGCAGTAGCTCGAGTTATCTCTCAACAATTTCAGCAAGTTACTCGCAACGTAACTGGCAGTTACGGTTCCGATGATTCTGATAGTTTTGAAATGTATTGATATCATTCATTTCCCTTTTGACTTTTCCTTTTTTTTGAATGGCAAGGAATTAAATAAAAATAAAAATAATAAATAATCTTTCACGCTTTTTTTAATATCAAATGAATTCTTTCACCGGTGACAAAGTCAATTTATTATGGATTATCAATAAATACCAAGGGTACCACGATTAACATAATAATACTGATTTACACCACCACTTCCTGGACTCCAAGAACTTAAATTGAAACTGCCAGAGCCTAATTTATTTCCGGGAATTTTGTAAACTGTAATAGCTTGTTGATTACGATACCAATCAAGAAGAGAACCATCAACACATGTTTCTGGGCTGCTAGCAACCCCATTTTGACTTAAGAAAAAAGCAGTACCATATCCAAAGACTTTGCCTATTCCATTTGGCTCAATACAAACAGCCGTGGATTCATCTATACCGATGCCGCGACCTATTACACCATAATCTTGATTCATGCGCGCGAGAAATGTAATCAAACGACCGCGCCGGTCGGGATTATCAAAATGAGTATCAGTAATAACATTAGATAGATAAGGTTGAGAAAGAAAATCATTATGACCTAATGTAAGATATCTAATATAAGGATTACCAAGAGCCTCACTTGAAGTCACCGTGCCGTAAATAGCTGAAAAATAAGTTCCACCAAGAATAGCACAACCGGCTGATGTGCCTCCAATCGGAACTTGCTTGACATTTCGTAGATAATTGAGAGCATCTTCAAGTTTAGTATCTTTCCAGTAGTTTACATAATTAGCTTGATCACCACCGGCAATGAACACAGCTTCAGCTCCACGAATGGTTGTTTCAACTAGACGATCGTTAGCCAATGAACGTGAATTGATTAGAAGAGTTTCAACTGAATTGACGGAACCTAGTTCATATATATAACTATTGTATGCTGCTGTACCAGTAGCTCTAATGACTACAAAATCACCACCACCTGATTTATTGATCATCCATTGCATAGCCTCATCGACATCAGGACCCCCACCAACAAGAACAGTGCCTCCAGATGTTGGCCGTATGACATCAGCAACATCACCGATAAAACCTATGGAAGCGGGATTTGCTGTTTCACAAACGAACAGAAGGACGCTGAAAAGAATACCACACAGAATAATTTTAGTAGCCCCCATTTAGATATAGTTTTAAACACAAAAGAAAAATAAAATAAAAACTATTTTGATGCAAAGAAAATATATGCTTGATGAGAGGAAGGATCATATTCTTTTCTTTTTGTTGATTCAGGTATTACTGAAATTCAAGGATTTCTATTTTTTAGGAAAGCCGTCAGAGTACAGAATCAATGTGCACTTAACGTAAATAGATATATTTGCGTAACAAAATAAAATTGCTGTTTTTTTACTCTGTACTTTAAATCAAAAATTGACGAGGGGATTCGATCAAGCAGCTTTCTGAAGAAAATTTGCTAACTTTTTGACGGCAACTCACCATTAAATTGATTGATTTCTCTTGTTCGAATCTTGCGTTTTACTTTACTTTATTTCTTGTAATAGAATCAAAGTAATCATCGTGACATACGCCAAGGACAAAGAATATGTGATTGCAGGTATACGTCTCGAGACCCGAACGTTCTAGTTTATGCCAGTTCATCAATATCAGTATTATCAATGCTATTATCTTAAAAGGAGCAAAAGAATCATCTCCGGACGACGATGAAACAAAACTGAAGTCTTCTCAAAAAATGCTTGAACAGTAACAGTTAATGAAGGCCTTTCTTGTATAAATCAACGTGGATTCATACGTAAGATGTAAAGACACGTGGTTATCGTTTGGTAGATATATAGGTCGCTGTAATCCTTGATGTGCGAAAATTTAAGGCCAGAGATGAGCTTGAACTGGGTAATATTTCGAAGACTTGTGAGTCGTTCCTTCGAAGCATCATCTAAATCTATAATTGATCATTGTGATACATGGCAACTTGAAATTCGGTAAAAGAAATAGAATTAAAATTGAATTGATAGATTATTTTGAGTATTTCTGTTTTATCTCGGTGTTTTAGTGAAAAGATCACATCCTGTTACAGCTTAATCATTTGATATTTTGTCATCCTTTTTTCGTGAAATAATTAGGAGTTTGTGACACATATGTTGAGATTGATAGTATATGATTTTATATTGATGGAAGCGACCGTTAGTTTTGGCACTCATCTATTGACTGCCCAGGCAGACAAACATTTGGAAAAACGCGTTTAAACGCACAATCCGGAACGCCGATTGTAAGTCACTAACGCTCATTAACAAAACGCAAGAAACGCGTTTTTTACGCAGAATTTTCACTTTC
>OENT01000062.1:0-240137 GCA_900239685.1 Rotaria macrura | reverse complement strand
GAAAGTGAAAATTCTGCGTAAAAAACGCGTTTCTTGCGTTTTGTTAATGAGCGTTAATGACTCACAATCGGCGTTCCCGATTGTGCGTTTAAACGCGTTTTTTCAAATGTTTGTCTGCTTGGGTGGTCCAAGTTGTTTGTTAGTAATGCTCGGCAATAGCGCTAGTATTATCTTCAAAAAATGCTTTTCGATGAGACGAAATAATGAACATGTGTGAATATTTTTATGTATAAAAAAATATAACTCGCTCACTCCTTATCCATATTTTTCATGGTTGAAAAAAAAACAAGTTTTGATCAAGGCGCTCCCTGAGAAAATGAAACATCTAGGCTTTGTTCCTGCCAAGAAGAAAAATTGATGTTGAATCACAGATGATTCGATAACAAAGACTTAGTATTAAAGAATCGGCTTTATTTACTAAAATAATCGTCAAACATTTGCAACCATAGATACAAATATTTTCTTTGGGACAGTAGCACATATGATCCTTCTTATTGCATAATTCGAATGCGTCTCAAACGATAAATTATTGTTTGTCTTACATATACACCAAATAAAGTAGATGAGAATCAAGCAAATAAACTTAATTAGTTTACGAAAAAAGAAATTCATTACAAATTATACATGAACTATATCGTATTGAAAATATAACTTGATTAAAATTAAATGATATATCCTGTTATTTGATAAAGGCAATACTTATCATTGTCTAATACGGTACGTATTGAATAGCGTACGACATCTGAAATTAACTTCAATTAGAGCTGTCAACATTACCACCACTTGAATAGTCAAATCAAATTTTAAAATTTTAGTGCTACCGGATCAATGTATTGAATATTCGGAAAGATAAATACAATGTACTAATTTAAGCCTTAAGTTAGTAGTCTGCATAGAATATCATATAATGCTTAGAACACTATGAAATGAAAGAGAACTGCCCATAGTTTACAAGTTCATTTAAATATGGATTCATACCTTAACAAAATCATTTGAATCTTATCTTTGCAGACGATCTCATGCTCACTCCTAAGACGCAACTATGAACTTTACCTGTGATACTTAGGACACACCAAAAGTATTCTTATTGACACTGCAATAACTTATAATAAACTTTGAGAAAATTCTCTCTCTACAGTATGATAGAGAAAAAATTCTCTATTTTCCATGCTATTTGATCATGCTTGAACTAATATCATCATAGTAAAATTTCAATAATATCAGCTTTTTAGTCATATGCTACGGTTACACGAATGCTTATTCAGTGAATACTTTTTGAATAACTTTGAATAGGAGCGAGATAAAGTGTTGCGCTTGTTACTGTTCGAAAGAGAAAATGAAGACACACCGAATTGTATTAATATTTTATTCACATGGCTTAATAACGGTTTTCAATCGACATTTTTGAAAACGAAACTACTCTATTAGGGAAGTTTAAGATATTTTGCATTAATCATTCAGGAGTTATGGATGCTCCAGTCGAAGTTCGTAGTGATTTTTCTAGCAATCTTTGTGACGAAAGAAAAAACTATTGTTCTCCATTCTTAGAAAATCGATTGAAGAAATTCTCAGATAACGCCCAGAAAAATATAAACCACGCTATTTGATGTGCTTCTGTCTCCTCTTTCGAAATGTGAAAACTGCAGCTCTCTATCGTGCTTCTATCAAAAGTTATTGAAAATATATAGTTTAACCGTAGCGTATGATAAAAATACCTATGTTTTTAAAATATTATCATTATGATATTAGTTGACGCATAATCAAATAGCATAAAAAATAAAAAAATGTTATTCTCTATCAGACTACAGAGAGAGAAGTTTCTCAAAGCTAATTATAGCGTTTTTCAGTGTCAATATGGATACTTTTGGTATGCCCTAAGTAAAAATTGTAATGTGATGAAATAACCTTGATAAGTTTCAGTTTCACTAACTCTGCTTTTTAGTTTTCGATCAACATCTTTAGAGAACTACTTTGGATTATATTTGCATTACATCCAAAATAGTGATTCAATGTTCGCATTTTTTTGAGTTTATTTTGCTAATTACGAATTTTCTTGTGGGTCATCTCTCTTGAGTAGTGTGTTGATTCATAAGATGATTTATTTAAAATCATATAGTATTTTACTATCGATTTTAGTTTGAATTGACACATAGTTTCTTTTTTGTACTTTCGGCACTAGCTAGCATGCTTCTTGTTTAAAGGTGTCAATGTCGGAAAATGTTTTCGTGAAAATTGCTGCATTGAGTCAGCTTTTTGATACTTGAAGATTACTCCATCATCAATGAGTTTTCACAAAGGAAAGATTTAATTTTTTCTTCTATCGAGTGAACTCAAATGAAAAATTTGAATAACTATTCGAATAAAATGTCGATTATTGCTGAGCAATCGAAGGAGAGAGACATGGTCTACACCGAATAGTAAATTCACAGATATGATTCATGTAAACAATTATCAACACTCATCAGATGTATAATGAAATAAAATTTACAAAAATGAAATCGTTTTAGTTGTTTCCTATCTAGCTCTTTTCTATCCCATGCAAAGTATATTATTATTTATTTGAATATGTCAATAACAAGAATAAAAATACATGAAACTCATGGTTCTAATTCATGCGAATCTAACCGATGTCCAGATTCTTCATACTCATCGTTGATGATTATAGTTGGATGTTTTGTCGTAGTTTGTGGATGACGATTATTAGGATTGTAATGGTTAATACGACGGTGATTCGTTGGCATAGGTTGATGGTATCGACAATACTCTTCATCAAATAATTGACTTTCGTCATCATCGAAACCGGAAAATTGTTCTTCGTCGTGTTCATCTTCATCGTCTTCGAATGCGTTTTGACCTGGTCGTTTGATCTGTGCACTTGTAGGTGGTGACGGAGCCGATGGACGTTTTATTGGAGATATAATACGTTCACCAGGTGATGTATACGTTGCTGCTCGATTGGCTGCATTACTAGTGCATTGAGGTAAATCTTCATCAAGATCCATAACATTTGACATCGTAGGCAACGCATTGCGTTTATTAAGTGAAGGTAAATGTGCTCGCTGTGTTGGTGCAAAATGATTAAAAACTTGTTTTTTCGATTCAGTTTGTTTAGGATGAGTGAGAATTGTTTCTGTACGAAAAAATGTATTCGTCGCCATAGTACCACTTGGTACAGCAATATCAGGCAATGGTGGATACTTTTTTACAGGTACATCAATAGAATCCGGATCGGCACTAGTTGGAATCACAAATGATTGTTCACGAACAATTTCACGAAATTCATCAATAGTTGAACGAATTACTGGTACAGTTGCCGTTGTTGTCGTATTCGGATAATTATGTTGAGATATAGAACCATTGGTCATTGTTAAACGAGGAGTAGTATTGGTACTATTGGACATCGTCATATTCGTTTATCTAAAAAGCAATGAAATTCGATACTGGTATGCTGAATCTATAAAACAATTTACTCTAATTAATGACACATCAGCCATTTGAAAATAACTAATGGAAAGTAAAGGAATACAAAAAATGTAGACATGGAAGCCAACATTGGTATCTCCCTTATTCATTTGCTCTTCTTATCTCAAGGAGGATGAATAATGAAATTTTGTTGAAAGCTAACGATGAAAAACATGAATAATCATGAATGGCATACCATGAAAACTTGCTTGTTATGTATCAAAATACACTTCCAGTCATTGGAAATCATGAATGATTATGATTCTAAAAGAATACTTAGATTTTGCTCATAAATTCCTTTTTCTTATTAGTTGAATCGCTGGTTCGATCCGACCCACTGGACTATTGAAAACAAATGACGATAGGTTTCGTAGTAGTCGACTTAAATATTTTTATTAAACATTCATGATTATTTTTTTTGTCTATCTTTCGATTGTTAATATTTATACAGTAATTTTTTCTACAGCAATTTTATATTTCAATGTAGTCTTCAGTTTAAAAGCTGCAGGCACATGCAATCATTTGAAAATTAAAATCGAGATCTTTGTATTGAATACCTCAGAAATAAGATTTGAATGCTGTTCATCTAGTTTTAAACGGCTACGAGCGTTCATTGACAAGTTTTTAGTCTGTAATTACAATGAGAAAGACGAATCATTGTTACTAAGGAGACTATCACAGCGGGAGGAATTGTCTAAGTTGCTTATCTGTATTCTCCTTCAATATTGCAAACACATCATGTTTCAAAACGTTTCTAAAACTAACTGTTCTTTGTTCTTATTCTATTTGAAACAAGATTTAGTTTATGAATATTGAAGATTAACGATCATTTTAAAAAATTACGCCGCTTCAATCTGTTCAATTTTTAAGTTAAAAATGTTTTCTATCAAATAATGATGAGAATGAGCTAATTAAATTTAAATGCACGAAAAATTCTCTATGTGATTTACCTTGGAGCTAAATGTCCAATGTTCTTTATTCAGTACAAAGAAAAAATGTTTCATGAGTAAATAAAGTATGTATGTGTGCATACACAAATACACATTTAACAGTCGATCGCCTACAAAACAAAAGAAAAAAAAAGATGATGTGTAAGAATTTTCTTTTCCTTTCTTTACTTACCGATTTCATTTTTACGAATATTTTTCTTTTGACACAAGGCGAAGATAAGTGAAAGAATGAGAAAAAAGGGGTTACTAAAACAACAATAAAAACATAAGCAAAAGGCAGAAACAGTAAAAGAAAAGAAAATCCGTTCATATGGTTGTTTTGTTGTAATGGAAAAAAATTAGTATTAAAAAAAAACAAATATTTCTATTCGAAACTGAGCTTACGATTTACTATACAACATAAAAATAAAACACCGATGAAATTGATCTCTTTTGACTACTGGCATCCTGCAAATTAATCAGATCGATTCGTGACAAGTGGTGTAATTAGTGAATTTTATCGCACGTGACTGACCAGCTATTGCGTATCATTAGAAAACGTAACACTTGTTCGAAAGTATGGTTGAATGAATTGTCAGACAGAATGAAAGAAAAAATGACTTTCATCCATCGTTTCTTCAAAATAAATTAGTTTTTCGTATTTGATATGGAAACAGCTTTTTTTTATTATTCATAAATACTCTTTCAGAATGAATTCCCATAGACAATATCGAAATCGACTAATGGATAATCAGTGTCATTGTAGGATATAGTAATAAATAAATTTCTTGCATCGTATTTGATGATGATGATGTATGTATATCGATGAATGTTAGCAGTAATATTATCAATAGATAATAAAACAGAATTAGTAATAAGTGTAGTCTCAATAGCAAGAATCACTTAGAGAAGATCAGGCTTGAGAACAATGGATGCTGCTTCTAGAGCCAAGAGAACGTTAAATTCCTCATTGGTGAGTTTGATGCAAACGAACAAGTAGAGTTATTACATGTGAACTTTTTTCTCTCTATTCTCTAATAAAAAAAGTATTAGAATTTCAAAAAATCTAAGTAATAGTAAGAAATCTATGAAAATCAATCAATACACGTCAGATAGAGAAGAAAGAGAGGGAGACAGAGAGAGAGAGCAAAAACGTTTTTGTGTGAGATTTTTATTTAAAGAGTATAGTGAAGTGAGCTGGAGACAACTGCATGCAACAATGTGTTTTATTGAAACCTGGGAAGTTCAAGAAAATTTAACATCAATTACACTCATGGAAGTATGCTTTCGTGATGGTACTTGTAAAACAAGAAATGTAGTAAACTGGCGACAAAACACATGTTGATATCGAATATGATTCGTCCAAAATGGAATCATGGTTAATTTGTTTCTACTCGAATCGTCATGCTTTTGAAATAAAAAAGAAAATGAAATTCAATTCAGACACTAGTGTTGAGAAAGATTTCCTATTGCACCATGGAAAAACCTGACATGACAATTTTTCTCAAGTGCATTTTAAACTTTCTTGACAAATAATATTGCTTGAAACGGATACAAACATTCATCATAGTATTATCATTGTGATGTAAGAATTTAATAAATTCAAGAAGTAGTGTGCTATAATAATCATTGACGGACTTTCAGGTGGGGCAATTGCTGGACCTGAAGAATTATTAGTGGTATATATTTGTCTGTATATTCATATGCAACACTCAAAAGGGGATTTTCTTTTAAAAAAATTAGGTATTATTATTTATTACCACACCTCCATATAAGACGCTGGCTCGCCGATGATAAAAATTTCTTTACATCAGATTATGTATACCCTTAAAGTGGTCTTCATATTTCTCGACGATTTCTTTCTAGTTAGTATCTTTTTTTGTGGCTTTACTATTGTCAACAAATGTCTCATAGAGAACACTCAGTATTATTTTATTGCAAAATCCCCGTATCTTATTGTTTAATCTATTGATAATGCTTACGAGAAAACTGATCTGTGGAGAAAAGCTTCAATACTGCGTTCTATTGTGTACGATATCTATTTAAGTTGCTGCCTTGCGTCAAAATCTGTTTTAGATTGCCAACAAATGTTTACCTTCAATTTCATGCTAGAATGATGTTCGTCCATGATTCGAACGCTAAGATTGACATTTGATAACCATAAATGTGAACTTGTTCGATGCATTATTCATTACATCTGTATTCGGTCCTAACGTTACTGAAAGACCTCCTGACAAAATCAACAGTAACTGTAATATGTGTTGTATTCCCTTCTAAAATATTACGATGCGCACGTTTGTCTATTGAATATTCTCTTGAAAATTCTGCTATTCATGGAATTCTACTAAGAAGTCGCTTACTTTATTTCGATAAGAAATTCAGTGTATACAGACGAAAAATGTTACACCGTGCCATATAACAGTTTTAGCAATAAGATTACTTCTTTCAAGAAAAAGAAACACGTTCAATGTCGTCTGATATAATAAACTGTTATCGATGTACAGTATGGGATTGAATATTCATATCTTGGCAACGAGTACGAGTAGAACAGAAATAACTTAGGTTGAACGAAACCAATCGTACTAAGAAATAACTGTTCTGGACTGTGTGGAATCAGAAACTCATATTATCAAAATTACTACATAAAGAAATGTATTCATCATAATTATCAATGATTCAAAACACAAAATATTGATAAATGAGTCATTTTGAAAAAGGTAGGAGACAGTCTTAGTTTATCTATCCTACAGATATAAGTTACTGCTCGTTTACTTTGTACCGCCTTGCCTTTACGAGAATGATATTCCTTGTTTCTGAATACAAATGCTTGTCTTATTTATTATCAGGCTATACGACAAGCGGGGGAAGGAGATGGGGTTTTCCTCCTCTAATCGTTTTTCAAGCTCCGGTTTTCTCACTGAAAAATTTCTGTGAAATTTTGTAGACGATCTTAATGAATTTGTGGGCTAAATAAATCATAGCAAAGGTAATCGTCTACTTTCTCCAATAAAATATTTCTTTAAGTGTTGCAAACTAAAACCAGTGAAGTTTCCCCAAGAGACTCAATCTACTAAATATTCTACCGAAAATAAATTGGTTTCTGAAAGGATCTACTATACTACGAGTCATTTTCGAATTCAAACTATTTACTCTTTCATATTGATCTATTTGTTATTGGAAGAAGCACAGAGATTATAAATATGTTTCAAAAAGAAATTATACTCTCGCTAAAGAGAAAAGTATGACTCCATAATTTAAAATATATTCTATTTCAAGACTAAGAAATATAGCAACATCAAAACAATGGTTCAAATCTCAATATGTTTTAAATTTACCAAGTAGATGTTCAACAAGATATTCCACTCGAGGCCTATCTCATCTCGAAGGACCTGCTTGATAAATACACCCATTTAACATATTTCAACTAGATAAGTCGCGTATAAAAGTTGATGTACTATCACATAGACTATCCGTTTCGATGAGCATTTACAATACTTTGATAGATACTGTTCTGGTATAATGAAATGCATAGTCTACGAACTAATTTCTCAGCGTTGCCTCTAACATGCAGATCAGTAATAAAATATGAATCATTCATCTTTTTAAAGATGAGTACCATTTTTTCAACAATCATTTTGATCATTATAAAAAACGTTCAGTTTTCAAAACTCATTTTATTCTGTTTATTGTATGTTGGCCCAACTGAAAAATTTTCGTCTAGAAAAAGTTGTATCTTTTTTGTTGATCGTATTCTTTTCACAATTTTAGACGCAAGCAAACACCGGAAAAATATTACCTTGATTGAAATTATTGAAAGGATTCCAAGTTCTAACTAATAATATACTTTTATTATAAAGAAGACTAATACAAAATTGTTTCTCTCTAGTTTTAGGACATTGTCTCCTTCGAATCTTCCCTCCGTTGTGAAGAACCAAACGCAAACTATGTTTCTTATCACAGAATTATTTGTTCTCGAAGAAATTCGATGATGACTTAAATAAGAATAAAATTATGTAGAAGGAGGAAAAGAATTTTATCAACAGTAAATCTCTCACATATCCTTATTTTAATAAAAATATACATGCCCGCGCAAGATTTATTGTCGTTCTACCAGAAAGATTATTTTCAAGAACATGATAAGTAGGAAAGATGTAGCAACTTAGTGATTCTAAACTAATAAAAGTACGGCGATAGTTCTTATTCTATTAAAAATAATTCTGATTCTGATGTCATGATCCGTATTGTCTGAGATTGTCTGTTGTGTGGATTCTATTTTTTTCTGTAAAAAACGATCGAATAAGACGGTCGGAATAGTGCATAGTACAGTAATATATACATAAATGTTAACACTTGTTATTTTTCAACGGATAACACCATAAGTCAAACATTTTTCGACCACATTTACAGCACAGCAAGATGCTCTTTAACATGATTTTTGCCGAGCGATTCGAGATGAAAATTCTTGATACTTTTTTGTAATTATGAAAAATTTCTTTCACAGAAGAAATTTTGGATATCATTTTGCTGGTTATTCATTCGTTTTAATACTTTCAAATAGGATGTAGATTGTGCTCAATAGAACATGATTTGTTAATACCTTCTATGTATATTTTTCTCCACACAAAACACTGAAATTTTGTCTTGTTAAAGATTTATGATGGAATGGAAATAGAAATATTTTCATCTAGAACCATACAATCTAGAAAATATAGTTTTAAAACTGATTTCGAGGGAATTTAAATAAGCAGACAAATATGAAAGCGATTATCAGAAAGTTGACATGCTATACTATTCTTTCTTGAAATTTTAATCTCGCATCTTCGCTTTCAAACAACATGCAATGCGAATGCAGACAGATAACCTATCATGAATATGGCTGTGAAAAGAAGATCATGTATTATATGGTATGCAAAGGAAGAAATGTAAAAAAAGTTGTGTTATGTTTCTCTTTCCGTTAAATCCATTTTTGGATAAATACTGATATAAGTATTCCATATCATTCGTAGTATTATTACAAAAACCGTCAATATCTATATTGCATTGATGAGACATTGAATCACATCATATTGTGTCTGTATTTAAACTTTAATTGAATTGAATAGACATCCAGTAACACGTGGTCGAGTTTAGTCAAGTAAGTACATTGCAGTTAAAGTTATCAGATTTGAGTTCTAATGGTGATATAGGAGTTCTATGTCAGTATCTGTTAGTAATTGTATATCCGGTATGACTCATTATCTTTACTCCTGCTTGATTACAAATCGAGAACTTAAGAATAAAAAGAATAACAATAATACATAATAAATGCTTAGCCCGTTATCCTCCAAAGCAGTTTCAAAAAAGCCACTGATAAACATAACATCACTACAATACTGAACCCTTCCATCATAGATTTCCTTCTCGAGTGACAATCTGCTGCTGCCGCACCGCACTGCGACCTCTGAAAAGAATAATCTGCCCCTGCCGCTCCGCTACAGCGATGAGATTTTGAAAAAGGTACCACTACCGCACCGCTAACGTCGTGGCGGCAGCGGTAGCGGTAGCACCACCATGGAGATCTATGCCTTCAATATAGCAATCGTATGAGCACATCAACTAGACATACTACCCGTAGTATACGGTCGCTTTGTTACTCCAGTGACCCCCAGTGTGGGTAGCGTGGGAAGGGAAGGATATGAAATGTGACTTTTTTCTTTATATTATGTCCGTTTATATTTATTATTTCGTCTTCATAACTATGCATATTTAAGTCAATGGCTAATATTATTTCTAGATACAATCGTTGTGTAATTATTAGATATGGAAAGCACGATCCCAAGACGCATTCTGTGGTTCAAGGATCCAACACGGAGTTGGGATCTCACATGGTAGTTTACTGTATCAATAAGAAACAGAGTTATTCGTTTATAGTCTAGAAAAGGTTTCTGTCTCATTCAGAAAAACCTGTCGTGATTGACCTGTGTTCGATCTCAGTAGAGTAGGAGTTAAAATCGTACCTTTCATGTCTAATAGCAAAAGCTAATGTTTGCATCAATCAATAACATCATCGATTGGCTAAAGCATGCGTAGTTATCGAGAGAATACTTTAAATATGTTGAGAAACAATAATATATAAAAATTGGCACATCCCATGTCGTTACGCGTCACCACTTTCCCTAGAAAATTTCGAAACACTGTTAATTCAGTAGTAGACAATATCAGTATATTTATATCACATCGAACGCTTACAAGATCTCCGTTAGCTCTGGGTAGAAAAAAAAACAGTTTTATAATTTCAGTTATTTGATTTTTTAAAAATAATTAATTTTGTAAGTGACATATTTCTGAAACAATAATGGAAGAAAATTATTTTTTCCCCAATCAAAAACAACGAAGTTTTCGAATAACATACTATCTTGAATTTTTTGCAATTTTCTACAAACAGTCACTCCAATGATCCAAGGCGTAGGAAGCGGTGAGGGAAGTGTTACAGTCATCACTCACTAAAAATAATACATTGTTCGAAATATTTCTAGTCTATATCACTAATGCTACATAGCAACGTAGCAACTGCTTCCCACCTTCAATAATGTAGGATACAAAACAAAAGCATAACGAATATCTGTGTTTCATCATATAGAGAACAATATGATTGCATTATGATTATAAATAACATTTTGATCCCATTTCACAAGTTTCTCATCCAATATTAGCAATCATAGTTACACTAGTTCTTTTTTCTATTGAACTAGTTTATAAAGTCAACCTTAGATATTTTCAAGTTAAATCTTTTCAATCGTATCTTTCTAATAATTTATTCATATCATACGTTATATTTTCATGTAAAATGAAAAGAAAAACGTACTAATCCGATAATCTAGAAAATCTCTTTTTTGATTCAGGAAAGTCCATTCCCGCAGAAAATGCTGTAAATAGGCCGAATAAAAAACTTGGTAATAGATATTCGAATTTCCATATGAATTTTACAGATGAATCATCATCAAAAGGTATCATACTAATAATGATTCCAATAAAAACAAATAAGAGTGATGTCCATTGATAGATTTTTAATTTATAATAAATCGGAGTCTGAATTTCACCTCTATATGCTTCTTCAACGAATCGACTAAGTCCAATTAGAATAAAATAAAGACTCACTATTAAACATAGTGAAACGTTCGAATACCAGAGTCTCCATAAAAATAATCCAATTAACATATTTGCCATCATGGAATAACCAGCAGTCATATGAATATATGTATTTTTCAAATGTGAAAGTGCACATACTCGTGATCGTGGATTATTAATTAATATTCCAATAAATTCATTTGTTGGCCTACCATGACAACATCCTTGTATAACACAACGTAAACGGCCGATACCTTGAACCCAAGGACTTACTAAAGCAAATGCCGATAATATTAAACAAAGAGAGACATCATAAAACCATGCAGTCATTATTGATCCCATCATACCAAAGATTATAGCACCGAAGTAGCCAAATGGTCGAGATAGTCCAGCTGATTTTTCAATACATTGTGCCCATATCCCTGCGCCAAGCAAAGATATAAAACTGACTGACACTACTGTGTGCGTATGCCCAACAAGTGAACAAGCAATAAAGATACCAGTAGATGAGCTTATAAATGCATAAAAACTATGATTAATAATACGTAGTTTACCAATTCTATACGCTGTCCATGAGTTTGCTAAATTTTCAATATGATTTCTTATGTGCATCCATAATATTTCTCGTTGAATACAAATAATGAATAATATAAAACCTGCTATGACATTGATTATGCTATGCATTCCGGTAGTTACACAACTTATAGATATTAAAATAGATAGAATGTAAACGAGAAATTTGTATTTTGGAAAACTCCAAGAATAATAATAAGCTGATAGGAATGTCCAAGATACATGAAATGATGGGAAAACACCTGCTGGTCCGTCCATAAATTTCTCATGTAATAATCTTTTTACTAGTATTGTCGTTGACATAAACTCTTTAGGTACTGATACAAATGGTAAAATGATTTGTAAATATATTCCAATACTAATATTCATCAAACCAGAAAATACAAAAGAACGACTTTGTTGTTTCGTTTTTAAAAATAACGGCAAAAGTGCGGCAAAAGGATAAGCGAGAAGATAAAACAATTCTGTCCATTCAATAACTGGTATATGAGCTTCAAAGATTGTATAAGTTGATATCGAATTCGGTGGGACTCCAATGAATAGAATAGTTTGATAAAGCACGAACCATGGAATAAAAACAAAGCAATAAGTGCAAACAATATCTTTCCATTCAATGTTCCTTTGTATATTTTCTGGAATACTTAACATTGGCTTCCAATTACAGTCGGGGAATCGTTTTCTTAAGTCTTCATTTTCATAACCATAGACAAGGGCAAGCCATGATAGTGTTAATAGGGGAGATATTAACCAATATCCACTTTTCGATTGAAAATACATGGACATACCAAAACTTAATAGGGATGAGCCAATATAGATTGGATGTGAAAATATATCGTATACACCCGTTGTAACTAGATTTGGTGGTGGATAAGCATTCATTGGAAGCCCATTACCTTTAATCCATAATTCTAGCATAGCATAGACCGTTAGAATTATTCCAAAGAAAATGAATATGATGGTGATGAGAAAGTTTGTTGGAATAGGAAGAAAAATATATTTTTCTGTTTGTCTTGTCCACACAATAAGTATTAAAGGAAGTAACAATATAAATAGTGAACCGTAAAATATTTTTCCGAAAATATTCGCTGATGGTTTAAAATCAACAATTTCATGTATAGACCAACCATTGCCAATCGAGCAATCATTTTCATATAATTCGCTCAATGTTTGCCACTTACATTCGTGCATATTGAGAAATCCTGAAGGAAAAGTTCTTTTAATCCATGAAAATTGATCAAATACAGTTTTGATCAAGGGCCCATTACGTAGAGTATGTTTTTCAGATAGCATCAAGCGATAATATCCGAATTTTATAGTATCATCATTGATTATTCCGTCGATATATTTCATTCCATTATGAAACACTAAAGATTTCTCCACCTCTCCTTCCCAACGAATCCAGACAATATATTGATTTTTGCATATAAATCTTCCCCATCGCAAAATACTTATCGGCAGATGCCAAGGTTTTAAAGTTAATGTTAATCTTTCAACATACCCGAATCCTTGATTTATTTTTTGATGAATTTTTATGTGTCCTAATGCACTTGGCATAAAACATTCCCATAAAATATATCCATCTTTACTTTCAAATAATTTTTCAATAATTGATTCACTTTGTAAATCCCATCGACCACATACTTGCATAGAATTGATACGAAAACATTTATTTTCTAATGTGGGTGCATTATATTCGAAAAATGTTGTTTGTGATATCAAATGGCGTTTCTGTAGAAATTGTAAAATATTTGTAAAGCTTACTTTTAAGACATTCCATTGAAGTTCTCCTAGGTACGCAATCGTTATGTCGTTCGTTTTTTCGTCAACAATATCAGCGTACCATTTGTACATATGAAAAGCTTGCCTTGTAGCCATAGAAATGAAAAATCTTAAAATTAAATTTATTCTCTAGAATAAAAGGAAAAAACGTATTCCATCGGTAGGCAATATAGGAAAAAAGCAATCGGTGTAAATTTGGTATAACATTGAGTAATATTGTAGAATGGAGAAGATGATGATTCCTTGCTAGATTTCCAAAGATATATAGATCGTTTACTCGCTGAACTTATCATTTACAAGTATGTTAGATAATTTTCTACTATTGACTGTTTAGAAAGAAAATGAAATCATTCGATAGTAGCTGTTTAACCTAGAATAAGTATAGAGTATAGAATTGAATGCAGACTACAGAATATTTATTTTTTCCATTTATCAATAGTTAACGTTGTAAAAGCATCGGCAAAGACGGTTAGCAACATTTAACTAAGTTATAATGACATTTGTCTCGTAAGCGTTGTCGGTTAAATTTTGAAGTGTGTATTTTGATTACATTCATTCACAAGTGATCATAAACACAGTTAGCCATAAGTCTTGTTCTTCTCGACAAGTTATCTGCTGTATTGACCATAATAATTCATTGTCGTAGAAATACTGATACATAATATGTATTCTAAGTCTATTGGCCGCAGAAATTTTCGATACAAAAAATTAAGATGTGGATCATTGACAGATGCAAGAATGAAGTATCGACAGTTTTCTTTATGACTTTTAAAAAGGTAACATGTGTGGAAAACATCATACCTCAGTAGTCTGTTGTGAATATGTTGGCCTTCATATTTCAATATAAATACATCATTTCGAACCGAATTTCTTTCATATATTCTACAACTGCTAATTCTTAAAAGCGTCGAAGCAGTAATTTATCTGTGAGATTTCGTGAAACTTGAGCTTCTCATGAACAGTTACACTAAACTGAAGGAAGAAGGCATCCAATGTGTCATGGATTTTTAATCATAATGAATTATGAAAAACTAGGACTTCATTCTGGATGATTGGTATCCAAGAAGACAAAAATTTAGAAAAACCCAGTTTAGATAATCTATCGGAAAACCGTGACTGTGAGTCACTAACACTCATAAACAAAAAGCAAAAAACACGATTTTTACGTAGAATTTTCACTTTTTGAACGTGAAAAGGGATAAAAATTCTAATTCTGATGCCTGCCTTCAACGCATTGGCTTTTAAGTTCTCGAATAATTATGCTCTTTAACACTCAGGATTAGAGTTTTAATCCCTTTTTCATGTTCGAAGTGAAAATTCTGCGTAAAGAACGCTTTTCTGCGTTTTGTTAATGAGTGTTAGTGACTCACAATTGCGGCTCCCGATTGAATGTTAAAACGCGTTTTTCCGAATGTTTGTCTGCTTGGGTATACATAGTTTTTTCAAGAAGAAGACGTATTTTCCTCGAACATGTATCATAATCATCGATGTAATGAGGCATATCACGATTATCCAATTCAGCACAATTGATGTTCGGGATTAATCGTTATGTACCAGTATGAATAACATCTTTTCAATAAAACATGAGAGATCCTATGAAAAAATAGATATGTCAATAAATCCTCAACCACATACTATACTACATCAATATTAACGATGTACTTTCAGCTTATACCTAGAACCTTCATTTCGTTCACTTATGCATCTATGGTCACAGTATCTGATTTCGTAAAAGAATTTTTTGTTGAAATTTTCATGCGAAAATCCGAAATACTCTTTTCGCTTTCAATAAGATTACCTACGTAATTCTATTCATAATAAAATCCTACCTTAATCGAAATGAAAATCTTCATCAAAGAAAGCATACAGAAATAACCATGAACAACTTTGTTGAAACAATCTATTCATTGTTTACACTTCATACTACCTAAAATTTGACCTTGAGTTTCTCTATAGATACTGAATTATTTTATAAAAATTATTTGATGTATCAAATGAAAAATAACTCTTGATATATTTTTAATAAATTATCGAAGTGCGACATTTTTCACCTATATTCGCTGAGTACCGAACAGTACGGAAAAATTGAAAAAGCTTTTTTATTTGGTCACGAATCATCTATCTTATACTATGCATTTTACATGAAACAGCGGTAGGATTCGTGAACATATAATTTTAGTGGAAATTTATAAAATCATACAGTAAATATTTCTTGGATAGCAGATGGATTGTATTGAAAAGTTCAGTGAGATTGAACATACTAGAGAATCTCGTTTTAAACTGAAAATTTTCTTTGAATAGTTTTATTTGGTGGTCTTACGAATTTAATTATGAAATGAGAAATCTAAAATTTGACTGCTTCGTAGGTTCATATAATCTTATAGATATAGCTTGACAGGCGCTTCACTTGCGGTTCACTCTAAACATATTTTTAGCATAAAGATTTAAAAAATACTTCCTCAAACAATTAGAAAATAATTGCTCATTAACAGTTGAGCGAAAAAGGCCAAACACGATAAAACGATAGTCATGTTTAGCTACATCTAAAGCATTAAAACAAATTTTTCGTGTGAAACCTGTGCTTTAAATCGTGCCGTATAAAATCTTCATAGAAAATTTCATCGCCCTATATCGTGTGTTGTTGTTGTTCGATTTAAATAAATAAGATTCGAATCGTATTGCTGCCGTTTTCAATCTATTACTGTTTATAGGTGAACAATGAAGAAATTGTTTTCCATATGAATAACTAAACGAGACTACGAATGGCGGTTGAATTTTCTAGGATAGATTCATCAATCGGCATTTAATACGTTGAAACAGATTCAAGAATTGAATTCCTGTGCGTGATTGAACTTCTGTCATGTTATCTCACAAGACAAACAGAATGAGGATTATGATCGTCCTAAACTATCGAACACATGACTTCTGGATTGCAATTGTTTCCTAATCATGTGTTACATGACCACTGTGAATGAATCCATACCATCTTATGTAATCGGACTAGTGTGTGTACGTACAGATGCTCCTTTGTGCCCACAACATTCGTACATTATCTATTCTATTACTTAAGCTTTATTACCTTCACGTCGCTGGCACATACAGATAAAATGACGTCTTTCAAAAATCGAACTGTAGCTTGAGAGTTGAACACAATATTTCTTCTAAGTGATAGCTTAAGATTTTACGAGCCATACACTAATCATTTTATCCTTGAACACATGGATTATTAATCTATCGATTTGTTTGTTGAATTGAGAAAGTCATGTTTTTCTGTACACATTAAAAACGCAACTACCCCTTCTGATGCTAACTTGATAAAATAGAGCTAAACTGAAATTCCATATTGAAATGACTATTTATGAATGAAATATAACAAGAATTTCGGTAACTGACACTTAACGCCAGTGGTTTGTTCGATTTGAAAAGTCAATGTCTTGACGGCAGTAGAAAGTCGTAGATAGCAAATAACGAGGGGAACTCATCAACTGGCACTCTTTGTTTCGGTCGACAGTTTGCTTATAGATAGAAATCCTAGTCTTAATGCAAGTTCTGAGAGGATTCGTGTCGCTAGCACTTTGCTGATAAAGTATCGAATTTCTTTGGAAATTTACCAATAGAATACTAATGTTTCATCCGAACCATGCTCTGTAAATCTGTCATGAAACTTAGCTGAAATTAAGTTCTTCACTACAACTAAAGAATATTCTTTCTTATACATACACATCATCCAAAACGAACAGCAACCAAGGAAAAGCGAATGTCATAATCGATCAACATCTTTTTGTTTTGTAACGATAAAAAGCCGTTTAGTATTGCTGGAAATTGGTAAGAGAAACAGTTTGTCTATACAAAACACATGCATCAGAACATTAAATACATCAATGCATCATATGAAAAGTAAACAAACCCGTTTCACAATAATAATTCATTCTTTAAAGAATTCCAGTGTTTTGCAATTGATTGGACGCTGAAGGTAACTCAATCATAAGCTTGTTGTTCATTGTCCTGAGTGGAAATCAATGTTATCGATCGTAAATTATTTTTAACAGAAGAAAAGTACTATTTAATTGAAGTAAGTTGTATCCCGTAGCTATTGACGAGAGAGAACGAGAATATAATTCTCACAAAAAGTAATGCAGAGTAGAAGTGCAGCTATTCTCCACTACCGAATACATTATAGAAAAACAATTTTGTTTTTTCCTATCAGTCAGTGCAAACAATAACTTTATCAATAGAGAAGGGGTATTGATGGATGATGAGCCTGCAAACAATCTCGAAGAATACCTGGTATAAAAAAATTTAGAACATTGAAAACTTGTTTACGCTCAAAACCTAACGATAAAGTGTGTGAATACATATGTAGATAGACGACTTGAGTGCGAAAAGGAAGTCAGAGTTGATTAGGCATGCACATAAATCACTTGAATCGGTTTTCCTTAAATAAACAGTATACTCTCAACCAGGGATGGATCGAATAGAACATGTGTAAAATGAAATTCTTGGCATTGGCAGCCATCACCAAGGATAAAAATTGACTTAAATAAGGAGCACCAGCACATCGATCTTCAGCCAATTACAATTTAACAGCAAGTCAAACTCCAGTCAAGTCCTACTCAATGCTCAAGAAAATTTCGATTCCAAGTCTAATTAGCCTCAGAAAAAATCTATCAAACAATCGGCAATGAATTCAACTTGAGCTGGATTCGGTGCATCTGTATGTGAAACGAACGATGTACGCGTGCACAATTATTTCTGGCAATATACAATAAATCTAGGAAACTGATGCTAGAGAATATCAAAAAAGACATTCTAGAAAACTTTGTTCGATTAAGAAAGCATGGTAATCATGAAAAAATAATTGAGTAAGTCTGTCTGGGTCAACCATCACAGACTTCGTATACGACCTTAATAAGACCGTCTGTCGTTGTATTTTACTGTAACGCATTGCTCAATCTTACAATCGTTTGCAGAGAAATTCGGAGGAAGTCGGCTACCGTATATAAACTTCATAAAGAAAAATCGCAAACGATCGTTTTTTCCCTGAATACTGTCGTGTATGTTCGACCTGGATGTATTCTAGTTCAAATTCTTAGTGAGACTCAGTTTTGATATTATACTAAATAAAAACCCACACACATTAAATCATTCGTCGTTTGGCTCTGGAGCATAGGCTTTCTTCTATATACCTATGTGGCGTAATAGTCTATTGATACGGTTTCTCGCTACGAAGAAAAGCTTGAAAGATTCCAATTGTTTTAATGGGTTCTGCTCTTCAACTGAATAAGATTACACTATTCATCATCTCAAATGAATACATTCCTTCAACATGCAAGAGACAATCATACATACATTAAATAGTTGATTTTTCTTTAAATTCAAATGTCGAAGTGCATTTCATTGGTTCAGCCGGTCGTCAAATTTTACATTTGCCTATATTCGATACTTACATAGAAGCCATGAGAAACTAATTAGTCAATGAAGCGTCATTACAAGTAAACTTGTTGTGCTTGCGTTCGACTCTTCTATACTGATTACATTTACATTGTAGTTATATAATTAATAAATGATTCAACTATTCACAGGCATGCATCGTAGGTAAACATAGTCTTGTGTAATGTTTGTTTCGTTTTATAAAAGTGGACCTTATTACTTTAGAATCTGTTTTTTTTACTTGGAGACAAAATGTAAGATTATCTTCTTACACTCTTTGATATCAGAAAGTTTAATACTTGGAATATACCCACTGTATATTCCGAATCGAAATAAATCCTCTCAACTATCATTTGCTATAGCATAACGAATCTTAAAATACAAAACAGAATTGAATACATCGGTAGACATTGAATTACAAAGGAAAACAATAAAACAACTATTAAATATCACACTTTTCTATGTTTTCAAGAAATATAATCTGACTTCGTTATTCAAACAGTTGCTACCAAGGCGTTCGACAAAAATGTTTATTCAATAGGAAAATTAAAAAAAACTTCTAGTGATGGTGTTTTTACTGGTGTTACAGCATCGAACAAATAAGAGGTGTTGTAGAAGTTCTCAAACGTTTTTCGCATCCATCATTCTCGTATTCAATAAAAGCAGAAAACTCTATGAATCTTCGATAAATTGTTCGACATAGATAATATTGAATGACTGAAAAGTTTGAGCTCTATAACGTTTACTACAGATGAGAACTTGTAACTTCATTGTCATGTACTATTCTTTCGATTTTCTAATAGCGAAAATGCGTTGTAATAACGGTAGAAACAAAGATACTTTCAAGGCCTACTTAGTCGATTACTGTTCAAGGTATAATGTTTTCTTGTATGATCATATTCTGGCTTTCACACACAGTCGAACTGCTGCTGCAGATAAAGAAGCTAAAGAATCAGGTAACTTATTAAATGTTATGTTTCAAGATGATTAAGATCGTACATAGATGATACAAGTGATCTTGGGTGCTACTACGGATGATTTGATCCATCACATTGAACCAATACATTGTGCTACAAAATTAATTGGCGTTTTGTCTATTGAAAACGTATGAGGGATGTTCAAGAATAAATTAGAAAGCCAAAAACTTCATTAATATTGAATAGTAGAAAAAGGATATTAAATAGGAATGCGTGAAATTCAGTGTTTTTTTGTATAGCTAAACAAATTATTGGTAAAATATCAGTAAGATTACAAGTACGTATCGATCAAGGTAGTCATCAAATGTACGAGCATTGCTGATTGGATTTTTTTTTCTTATTTTTAAACATCAGTCTTTTTGCATTATTAATTAAGATGATCAGGAAATTTTCAAAAATAGTAAGTGAAAGTGTTGTTTTAAGTTTTCATCGACAGTAAATGCTGTACAGTTCAAACTTTTCAGCTATTCAATACTAACTATGTGGTACAATCTCTCAAATTTGCATAGAGTTTGTTGCTTTTTTTAAATTCGAGAATGATGGATTTTAAAATCATTTCGGAACATCTAGGATACCCATTATGATAATCGGAATTTGATTGATGATGAAAAATAACATGATGCAATAAATTAATCATGCTTTTATCACTGCTGTATGTAGATGTATAAAATAGAAATGAGTTCGCATGATTATATTAGGTTAATTTTAAGTGGATCTTTCTTACTTACTATGTGCACTGCAACACTTTTCCTCTCAAAAATAATGAAAGTAAATTTTGACTTCACAACTTAATGAGAAGTATGGATTGATTCTTCTTATGTGTATTATCTATTAGCTTTTTATCGAAAGATTATCATAAAACGGCAAAAATAATTTCCCTAAAATGTAGGTTAGTACACAAGATGAAAATAATTCAAGTAATTACCCTTCCTTTTCATTTTCGAAGTTAAGCTCTCCGCTTAAGTTTATTGAACTCATGGGATAAGAGGAGATACACATAAAGTATACTTTTGACCTAGAAACCAAGGTTATCTCTCACATACTAAATGAGAACAATTAAAACAAAGAAAAAATCTAACAGTGAATTCGTTGTTTTTTACTTCTCACATCAATCGTAGGATTCTATTATACATGTAAACTTTATACATAATATTGCAGTAGTATTATAGGTACTAGGGAAGTTTACTCTAATTCCCTTGATGTTCCACCAATACTGTTGTGATTAGCATATTTGATTAGAAAAAATGTATTGATACATGAACTTCATCAGTCGATTTTCGTGTTCAGTAGTCAGAATCATAATAAACCTAGGATCTTCAACTGAACTGTGTTAACTATGTATAGTGAAGAAGGAGATTTAAGAATAAATTTTTCGAACTCGTCCTTAGTAGCAATATATTTTTTATTTGAAATCAATCTCTCTTTATCATAATGACTATGCTCGTTATCTTCGAATTATATATAATATGCATGCGATTGGCGATGTATAGGAAAGAATGACTATTAACAAAGAATCTTGGTAACACGGCACACTAATTTTGAAAGAGTTTATTTGAAACGAATATGTTCTATGTTCTCAACTAACAACACTCGATATTTCATAATAAGTGAAAGAAATTCATCGGGCATAAATAGGATGATGACTATGGTGTGAGGAGAACAGAGAAACGGTATTCGCTTCTAGAGCCCCATTCTTTGTTCAAAGAGTCAACCAGGTCTGCCTGTCTATTATGCCTTTGGCTAACATTATTATAATAATCGAATATATTCAAGTGTCAATCTTTAAATGAAATCCCGAAAATCAGTGGAAAGACTTCAGATTATTTTCATACACATTTTCCATGGTTCACACTCAAGAAAAAAGCAATAAATAATCAGTAGACAGAAATGTTCTTTTTTTGTATATTCACTCTTGGACACCAGAATACTACAAGATATTTTAACTTCAGGATACATGTTTAAATTGGAGTTAATCATAAAATAATCGTGATAAACTACAAGTAAGCTTTCACTAATTATTGATCGACTTCAAGTAAAAGTCGCGAAGCACGAACTTCGCTTGTTGGCCAATATGAGAATTTCTCATTATTGATGCGTTGATAGCATAAGTTTTTATCCAATATTCGATAAGAGGGAAAAGTGTAGATAGTCATGTTAAAAATGAAGAAATAGACAGCAATTATTATTGGTAAAATAATCATACCTTTGCTTCAAAATATTTCAAAAAAGTCTGACAGATAAAAGTGTCATTGATAGTATTAAACAAGAGAAAAACAGATTTGTTGCAGCTGTGAAGTGTATAGTAGAAGCATACAGTTCTATGTCAATTTTCTTTAATTGCATTGAAAAAGATCCGATGAAACCGATGACTGATACCGAATGAAGATGTCCATAATGCATGAGATCGAACTATTGTTCCTGAGACATGATGTTGAATCTTTTTGACTAATATTTCGTAGATTGATGATAAAAAAGTACAATTTGAATGAACAAAAACCATTTTATTCTCATCGAAGCGATATTTTTTGTGCTTCTCCTATGAGCCATTTTCTGTTCTAATGCATTTATTTGATCATCTTACTAATCCCTACCACATTAGCAATTTTAAAATGTAATTCATTTCCCTGACTTATGCCTTTGGAAGAAGATCAAGATTGATTTATTCAGTGAAGAATAGTCGACGAAAATCTTTCACCATTCACGTTATCCTGATTAGTGTTTCAATTTTCATTCATGAGATTGTTGGGGATGTTTCCTTTGTAGTACCATGTTATTTTCTTTCTTTCTTCTTTCTCTCTATATTCGTTCATTATATGATTGGACATTGTTCTTGTCCTTCATCTTTTTGTTGCGTGCTCCTTCAAGGTCAATTCATAAGACAAATAATGACCTGAATATTTTTATTGCGTAATAGAAAATTACGCAATATTATTTCTTTTTCTCATTTTATATATTTTCGATGTATAAAATGTAGATAGATATGTTATTATGGGTTGTAAACCATGCTATCGTTAGGAATTGTTTTAGTAATTATCTGGCATCGCAGCAGCCTTCTCAAAAAATATAGGAATTCCTTAATAGGATAGGTCTACAAATCAATAGGATCGCCCTCAACTATATAGGAAAAATATAGGACGCAAATTTATTCTAGAAACAGATTTAGACATCGAAAAAACACTGCAACAGCATTGAAGACGATAATGTGTTGTTTTCGCACGTGTATCTAACTAGCTAAATAAAAATATAATTGAGTTTTGAAAAATAATGGAGCAGCAAGATTTTCTTTAAACAAAAAATAATAATTGATGTTCAATTTATTTTCAACTATTGGACATATGTGGCATTAATATATAAACCACTGGTGGATCCACCAGTTCCGCTACCCGGATATCGCCACCCACATGAGAATAGAAGTTCTGGCCAACATTTTTGAAATGTTTCTATGATGAAACGCAAGATTTAATAGATATTACAATAGAATATGTAACCAAAGGATGTCAGCTTTGATTGTTAAAAAGCGGTTTGAAATATATATAATCAAGAAGCTCTAGGATCATGTGGCTAAAAACGAGAAGTACAGTAAACGGATTAGTCATAACTACCATCCGTCGACAGTATATTCAAGTACACTTGAATATTAAGTTGTTACCAACAAAAGCTTATAGTGGTCAAAAGCACCTAGAGAAAGCCTCAACTGTAAAAGAGCAGGCTGATTGTGTGGATAGGGGTATTGAAGATTTTGTTAGAAATACCTGATTTTTTGAATATATGCTGACCAAAATATATAAGGCATGTAGTAATAACACGCAATTGTTGAGGAATGCCTATTTTAAAGTGACATATAAATGCCATTTTTTGGATTGAAATGTATCCTTTAGTTACTAATTTTTCAAAAAAAATACATGCCTTAAATGGTAACAATCAGCGACAAGATGACAATGAAAATACATCACAATCAGTAATTCCACGTGATATTCAGCTCTTGCTGTCACTCCAGTGAAAAATGTTCACGTAAAGAATAGCAGAAAACGCGCTTATGGAAAGATATCTTTTCCTTAAAGAACGCGGTCTACAGTATAGCGAAACCGTTTCCAAATGGAAAAGAACTGTTCTGTTTTTGAAGGAACGCATGCTTTCTCGTTCCATGCTATTATAGAATGCTTTCTTTTCGATTCGCAAACTGTTTTTCGATTGAATAGAAAGCGTTCAGATCCGTTCCAAAAACTATTAGAATTGATTTATTTTCGTTCTTTTTTGGAACGGTTTGAATCGGATTTCCTCAAAATGAGATCGTGTTCTTTTCCTTTTTATAATGAAACACGTAAGAATAGATTCTTTAAACTGATGAACGCATTTCAGGCAATCTAAAATCATTCTTAGAAAGAAAAGAATGCATTCTTCACCGTTCTATAAACTATTGAATGCTTTCATCTGACCTTAGCAATAAGTTTCATTCAAAATTGACTGCTCTGGAGCACGACACATTGAAAGCGATGCCTAAAATGACGAAATCTTCGGTGAGTTATGCTCAGCCGCTGGCACTCCTGATTTTAAAAAGCGTATTTTGATCAGCAGTTTAAGCTATGAAAAATCGTGCCATACCGTTTGATAGAACTCGCCGAGTTGTAATGGAAGAGGTCTCTGGACATATATTGTTCTAACTTCTCTTCGGGGATTCTTGTAGAGAATGTGAATCTAGATGGTAATGACCGAGAATGCGTTCCCTAAAGATGAGTTTCCATGTTTTAAGCAAAAGAGGTGTTCCAATAAACGTGGAATGAGTTCTAGACTGTTCCATTTTGGAAAGCGTTCCCGTTTTTTTAGAACGGATTTTTTCCTTAAAATAGCCAACCTTTTCGTGTAACATACTTCTATACTGCTTTATTTTATGACAATTTTCTCCTGGGACCACAGTCGACTTTAGATTCATCATTGGAAGAGATTCAAGTCATAACAGCATCATTGACATCAATAGAATTTTGCTGGTGTGGATGTGAGGTGAAAGTTAGTCTGTTTATATGAATGTACCATGACTCTGACACCCACATATTGTGATGTTTATTTATTGATGCCTAGATGTAAATGCTAAAGCAGAGATTGGTGAATTTGCAAAGTCCGATTATTGGTTGGTCTTTTCGAACTTACTGCTAAAGTTTTTCTCAAAAACAATTGTTTTGTTTTCATGAATTTATATATTTACGTAATAAAAATAAAATAGAGAATTGCGAAAAATGAAGCACACTTTTCTATGCGTACTTCAGAAAAATTCATATTATTTTGAATGAAAAAATTTTAAAACCGCCAGTCCCCGTAAAAAATCCTGGATCCGCCACTGATCTAAATATGAGCAAAATCAAGTTCAGAATTTGAATTTTTAAATCAAAGATGTAATCTAGAACCAGATAAGAATAGTATTGACAAATGTAGAATGTAATTGTTAACAATTGTAGATTAACATGCCTATTATGAGATAATCTTTGCTAATACAAAGACAATTAATGTAATGAGTGAACTATATACATTATCTAGATGAACCAATAGGAAATAGGCGCCATATAAATTGTCGCCGACCATTGGTCACTAATATCTGCTTCTTGTTATGGACTTCAGGGACAATGTTTAAATGACGTGTTGAACGCGTATCAAGAATTTTTGTATTTTTTTCAGAAGAATCTTCAATTTTTTGAAAAATATAGGAATATAGGGGAAAAGCTCAAAATATAGTCTATTATAGCATAAGTTTTTCAAATATAGGAAATAGCGGATATATAGGACTGCTGCGAAGCCAGGTAATCATTTCTTGCAGTCATTTCAATACGTAAAAGAAACATATATATACGAACTTCGTTCTTATATTAAGAGCAAATCTACGGAGATGAATTTGATTTTTATCGAAATGGTACTTTTTCTCGTCGAAATAAACGAAATACGAGCCAAAAACATTTGAAATATCATGTCTCAGATATAGTTTTTCTCAAAAGATACTCATTGGTTAGCCTCTTTACATCTCTATTTTTACAGAGTTGTGTGGTATAGAAGAAGTTGCATAATTGATTATTATGAAAACAATAAATTAGACCCGATAATCATCAGAAGTCGAATATAAAATTCAACGGATATTTAGTGACTATATCAAATGCGTTGAGTGCATAATTAAAAAATCAAATATTAAAATGATTCTAGCAGAGTACTCTTTCAAAAGAGTAGTTTGAAAGTTTTTCCTGGAAAACATTGATTCTTTTGTGGAATCGATCTCCTCATTTATTAATCCTTCCTGATTTGATGATGTTTTAATATTGGTAGTGAATTTCGTTGCTAATATTCATTTATAAAATGACCTGAACTATTTATCTGACGTCGAATAGTGAGTTGTGATCATTTACAATCAACTCAGTACAATCCACTATCTGTTAATAATTAATTGAAGATATTAAGATTTCATATGGAATAGAAAATCAGACAGGCAAAGCGAACTGTACTGGCTGACTGATCTGAGTCAGACTTAAAATTCATGTTCTTCGTCTGTCAAAACTACGAAGGTAGGCTTAGTGATCTGCTTGGGTCTCTGCCTTTGATGTAAGTTTTATCGTTGGTAGGTATATTTCTATTAGTCGTTTAACAAACAGAAAAATCTTACCTGAATATTGTTTCTATTCATCGATGCAAGGAACAGTATTCATCATAATTTACTAATTTGATTCTTTTTGACTGCTTTCTTGCTACTACGATGTATATATAACAGAAAAAATGATTAATGATATGGACGTGTACAGACTCGAAGCAATATCAGCAGGAAATAGTCTAGGCATGTCACTGCTTTTTTTCTTCTTCCTTCGTATTGTATTGCATTAAGAGAAGCATTCTTACATAAGTATATACACGTTTTAAGCATACAAAAACACACTGGAATCCTTAACATATATTCCAATTATAATGATTGTCAGGAAAAATCTAGACTGTCTTTCTCAAGATTTATGAAATGAAGAATGGTTCACATACATCAAACATCTTGTTGGACGGCAAATGCATGGAATATTCAATTACACCATGATGAGTAATATTTTCGTCGTCTAGATAGTAAAAAGTAGTCCTAATAAACGATTGAATGCTTCTGATTATTTTTGGCAATGGACGGATTCTATGCTACAGATGAGTGGAAGTTTTATTGTTCAGTCAATTTTATTCTTGTACCAAGAAGAAAATCCAAAGCAATATGAATCGATGATTGGATATTCTAAATTGATGAAAATAGAGGAGCATGAATCACCTCATTCGCTTCATCACCGTTGAGGAAATATCAAAGTTCATTTATATCAATACAATGTTTTTGAAAGATCTAAAAAATTATTCTGACTTTGGAATTGAATTAGAAATGAAAAATTTCCAGAGAAATGAAATAGGTGGTAAATGGCGCCATAATATGATACATATGATTCATATCAAAAGGTAAATAAATCAGTTGCAACACGAGTCACTCGAATAACATTTGTTTTTGTTCTTTCCAAATGTGTCGAAACACAAAATGACTCATGAACTTTGTTAGTATCAAAGTGGTTGTTTTCCTACTTGCACAAAAATATTCACTAATGGGCATACAGAGGTTTGTTGGTAAAAGCCAATAGTTTTAATAAGTACCGTTGAAGATATTTCCATTTTTTAAAATATAAAAAGGGGAGCTATCGTTAGTTAAGGATGTTTTAGCTACATTATTCAGCCATGGCTGCAACTGATATTATTCAAACAAGAGATTTCACTAGAAAATCATCTTTACGTAACAATGACTTGCTTCTAGGTAAGGCAGAAAATCGCAATCTACATCTAACAACAAAGTCAGATATTTCAAAACAAGAAGTTATTAATGAAACAAATAAGTATTGTTTAAATGAATCTGACGTAACGCAACAATATCGAATTCGTAGTCTTAGTCATTGGCCACATTTAACACCAAGTTGGGAATTGATGGCATCTGCTGGTTGGTTTTCATGTAATATAAATGATCGTGTTATTTGTATTTACTGTAATAAAATATGCCACGAATGGACGGCGAATGATGACCCGGCTGAAGTTCACAAAAAACTATCTCCACAATGTCCATTTGTTCTTTCGATACCACCAATGAAGAATTCGCCGAAAATTATGAACGAAACGTTGAATGAACAATTTCAACCATTTCATTCAAGTATGACTGAAATGTCTCGCCGAGAGGAAACGTTTTCTACGACCGTTTGGACAGACAATACGCCGAGTATTGAAAGTTTAGCACGTGCGGGATTTTTTTATAGTGGTGCAGAGAATTCAGTGACATGTTTCTATTGTAATGGTTCATTACATAAATGGGGTGCAAATGATAATCCTATGATAGAACATGCTCGTTGGTTCCCTCATTGCAATTATGCTAGACACCTATGTGGAGATCAATTACATCAAAATATTCAAATATCAAAAAAAAGAACGTTAAAAGAAAGAAACTTTGATGACGATCAACTCAACCGTTTAGTTTTAGCAAGACTTGATTTGCCTGCTGTTCAACGTCTTCGTACACAGTATTCATTAGCAATAGTTAAACGTTGTATTCAAGATCAATTAAAAATGAATAACGATGATTTTAAATCAGACACTGATTTATCGATAGCTTGTCTTATTCTTAAAAAACAAATCGATCATATTCAAGGCTCTTTAGACAACATGATCATTCCATCAAAAATTCAACAAATAGAGATTTCATCTCAATCATCAAATCAATCATTAGGAGAATGTTTCATTTGTCTCACCGAAGAGAAAATATTAGCATGCATGCCCTGTGGGCATCTGTGTGCTTGTGTTTCTTGTGGATATGCACTTCGTACTTGTCCCATATGTCGACAGAAGATTCAATGTTTTATGAGAATCAATTCTTGAATTTCTTGGAAAATTTTACACAGTTTCTCTTCCCTAGTTTTTGTTTTGTGAAGCTTAGATTTGACGAAAAGTGGTGGGAATTTGGAAATACGAGAAAAAGAAAAACGAGTATTTTTTTTCGATGAATTCTAAAGTAAATGACATGATTGCTAAGATTGTTGATAGCAACGGTTTTTTGAATATATCAGTTTTCGTAAATTATTTTGTTAAATTTTTTAGCACAATGTTGAAAAACGTGCTAGCCATTTTTTTTCATTTTTTTTTCTGATAACTTAACATATGTTTAGCAAAATCAATTACCCAAGAATTACATGATGCTCTAATGGATTCGATGACTATAATACTATATTTACAGTCATCTCTGAAAAACTATTAATGATACCGAAATTTGAATGTAATTTGATCGCACAATATCATAAAACAATTTCATTATTTGCACATGCGTGAAACAGTCACATCTATTCATCGCAGATTTCATTGGAATCATGGTAGAAACGATTATCTATATAATAGTTATGATCGAGTAGATTTACTTCTACATTTAATATTTATTACAATCGAAATATGTCATTTGAGGAACATAGAAAGCAAAATTTTGAATTCGAATCTATTTTCGCACGGAATAGTTGTTAATAATTCAACTTCATTCGTCGAATGGACACAACCAAAAAAACAGCACGAAATTTTATCTACAACCGTATTTTAATGGAATTTTAAATGTTTCTGAAACGTTAACACACGCTTTTCTTCCGCTATGAAATTCTACGGTAACTACTACTACTAATTTCGTGAGATGCTTGATATGGGGATAGTTGTTGGGAACATGTTATTCTATTTCACAATTTACTTACATCGATAAAACACAGACGTCAATGATAACTTCGAGGACTACTATGCCAGACATCTTGTTTTGCTTCACAAGAACACTTTACCAATCTTTCAACTGTTGATAAAGATGAAGTGCCAAATCCAAAAGCTATTCCAGATTTTTCTTGCATTCTTGTCAAATCTATTTGTTAATTATTTGAACTATTGTATTGTATCCATCAAATACACTCGTGATTATCTGATTTTTTAACATAAATGTGTACTTGCATATGAAAGAATGTGTGGGTTCTAGTCCAAAAATGATCGACATTTATATACATAAGTATGTGCATATGATTGCCGACAAAATACTCTACTACTTTTTCGGACAACATATTTTGTTATGGTAGCTGGTTCCCAAGTTTATCAAACTCCAACATTTTAGAATTTATGTAAAAATTAGAAATTGGAAAGTGTACGCATCGTACGATTAGTAAAACATATGTGGCATATATAAATCTTCAAATATTGATTTTTTAATTTTTAACAGCCAACCAATTATTCGAAATCAAGCAAATCTAGATCATGTAATAGGAACTGCTATCGATACACATAACTGAAAATTCTATCGGGAATAATTATTATGATCAATGATTAAGGTCAGATCCAAAGTTTCTGAATTCGATAAACTGTACTCATGATATTTCTTTTTTGCATTCAAGTAAATTTCATTGCACTGATCAATTGAACTCTCTATGAGAAAACACAAGGCAATTTTCAACATTAGAATATTTCAATTTATTACTCTGGTTTTAGTTAATTGAGAAATTTTTAAAGAAAGCATAATTTTACAAATAATTTAATGATTCCATAATCGAATAGCAGATGGTTCACCTTCATCACTAATGATTAGGCAGTTTAATGACGGATGACTTTTTAACCATGGAATAAATTCATCTTCTATTAATAAAGATTCATTAGTATCGTTCCATCGATCATCTTGACATTGAAGTGTTAGGGCACGAAGATTAGGCATTTACTCAACTAGATCAAGAACGATTGATCGATTTTCAATATTAATCAATAGTACTTCGCATTGATCGCCCATTAATGATTGAATAAATGGTAGACATTCTATACCATAGAAATGTCCATCATTTACTATTAAATCAAGTCGACGAATCGATTCATCGGTATAACAGAGATGCCAACCAGAGATGCGATCGGTTAAGGATTCTTTTAAACCGAACCGAACCGAGCCGATTTTTATTTTTAAAACTTTTAACCGAACCGAACCGAACTAACATTTAACCGAGTCGAACCGATCCCTACCGAAAAGTTTGTACAATTTTCAAATTTCTTTAAGGAACTTATGATGTTATTTGGAAGTTTGTCTTAAGCATTAATAATTGCTGTACACCATAGATAAATTTATTTATCCAGCTTTAGTTAAAAAAATATTACAATGATAAAAAAAAATGAAAGAATGCTACAAGGTTTTTAGTTTTTGTTTAATCATTGTTCTCTTTTAAAAAGGGCAAAACGGAAAAATGTGATAAAACGGTCAAAGAAGTTTCGAACCGAACCGATTTAGTTTTCAAAAATTGTTAACCGCACGGAAATCGATTCGATCGACTCAGTTATAAATCGATTTTAGTCGCATCTCTGATGATAAAAGGCCACTTTTTTCCTGTCTGGCCTGGCCTGTTCTACCCAGGCAGACATTTAACGGGTAGAAAACCGTTTAAACGCGTTATTATAGCGTTTAAGGCGTTTAAACGTGTTTGCGACTAGAATGTAAACTTTAAAATCGTTTTTACAGTTTTACGTAAAGTAGTTCGGAAAAAACGGTTGAAAACGGCCTAATTTCAGTTTTTCGGTCAATAAAACCGTTTTAACAAAAAATTTTTCTTTTAATTTTATCAGTGAAAATATTAAATTGTTGTATCAATAGATATATCATTTTAATATATCAATCTATAGTCAGGTCTTTCATTTTGTACACCAAGAAGATGAAATAAAATACGAAATTCTGTAATACAAGACTTTGAAAATAAATGACAATGTCGAAATAATGAAAAAAGTACAGCCATTTATAAGATGGTGTGTGAGGGGGTATGACTGGAACTTCCTTCATCTTCCTCTTTAAAGTTTGTTTTAGAATCTTATTATGTTTTTGCTGATGAAGATGTTGATGGACACTACCAATATTTTTGCTGATGAAATTCCAATATTTTGCACACAAATCTTTGTCAGACATAAATAATGATGTAGTGTGCTGATTCATACGTGAAAAAAACTAGAAAATCAACCTTGAATCCCACTCTGATAGACTAAAACCTCCTTTAAATGATAATTTTAAACCAGTGGTTGATTGAAATCATGATGAATTAACTCTGACATAGTTGAATCCCTTGAAGGCTTAAAAGCGGACGCGTCTAAAATACAATTAAAAAAAAAACTAAAATATCTAATGTTTTTATCGAAAAGAATATTTTATTCTTATTTCGGGTGAAGTTGTTCTATGTGAACGACGAAGAAAACTTTTTCAAGCATATACATTCGTATTTACCTTCATTTCTTAAATTCAACGTACTTATAGTGAACAATTATGTTTCTCGAATTCACAAGATTATCTATGTTAAAGAAAATGTTATCGATTTATTTATGTTTTTGCATAAGAATAGAAGTCACGTAGCCTTCTAAATAATTCATACTTCTATATACAAAAACCGGGATGCTGCCAAACATTGTCAGTATCACACCCTCAGAGAAAACTACAATTCACATAAATATACTGAAAAAGTCATAATTAAAATAGTGAAATTACTAGCATTGATCATTTTATGTCTTAAAACAACATTAGCGCCGAAAATATGACTCGAAAATATTTTGTATAAAATTATTTTAAATGTTTTAGCATAGAAATATTTAAATTTATTTTACATATAAATTCTTGTAATTTAAATTTACTTTAAGTTCAAAAAGCGCATACGAAATTCAAGATATATAGACATTCGATTTGTATATTGATAACAGTATACTTGACTCAATGGTATCAGATGAGTGAAATCCAAAGTCCCTAGTTCGAATCTGATCTACAGCGGAATAATTAAAGTCATTTTCAAGCATAGAAATACTTTCCACGAAACTATCAATAATACATTTTCCGGGTATCTATCGAAAAGAAAGTGTTTTAAGTCTAGTAATAATATGTGAAGAAAATAAACATCGTGTTCCAACGTGGTTTACAGAGAAAGATTTTTTTTGAGTGCGTCTAAATTTTTTTCACCACTGTTGAAATCGACGATAAAACAGTTAGTTACATTATCGTTTATGAATCATTTTTCGACCGTTTATAGACATTTTAGTGAGAAGCACTCAAATCGTTAAAAATGTTTGATTAGTCGCCGAAAACGCGTTAAAATACCTGAAAAGCGTTAAAATGAGATTCTTCGTAAACTATGATTAACGCATTTTTGGCGAATAGTCAAACATTTTTAATGATTTACATATCGGTGTGTTTAAACACCGTTTCAGTCGTTTCCTTGTCTGTCTGGGTAGGCAGAACCGAGGGAATCTTTGAAGAATCATATAGAATCTAATAAGCATCTAGAACAGTAAAATCTAGAATTTTCGCACGCAATAATTCCACACCTATTTTCATTCGTGTTTCTCAAAGATCAACTAAATAATTTTCGTAAACAGATAGTATTAGAAATTCAATTTTTTTCAGGATTGGTATGAAACAACATTATGCTTAATACATAAAAAAGAGAGAAGAAAAACACCAAGTGTCTCTGGATTGAATCTTCTTTTTAAAATAGTGTCAGAATGATTACAGAGATCTTCATCCCTTGGAAGGTCGGGGAAACGAAAACTAGCTGTTTGTTGTTGGATTTGAGTTGGTCGATTGTGAAGTGCACGAAGTTTTTGATTAGCTGCTGATACGTTAAGATATTTTTCATGAAAACGATTTGGTTCAAGATATGTACGACGCGAAATTTGAAAACAACCTGATTGAATACACTCATTATCTGGAGCTGGTCCTCGTGCTACTAATTGTGCGTAATTCATGTCGTGTATTACTTTCTATGGGATAAGAACAAGAATTATTATACAGCGGTGTCAAAAGAACAGCACTCACTAAGCACCATCCATTGATGGGGGCCAATTGTTTCGATACTCCTAGATTAGACGATAAAAACGGATCTCCGCAACGATCATGGCCGGAAAAAGAGCAGGTCCAACATTCATTAACACAGATGGAACATTCAACTATGCACACAATCATTCTCTGTTGTCACATTTTTTGGTTTCCGTCAAAAAACTTACATACTTAGTACTATAAGAAGTATAAAAGTAGAGAGTAGTGGCATTGATATTGTGAAGCTTTTGACTTTATAAGCGCAAACACATGAGACACGTCATAAACAAGAAACAACTAAGGAATTTTCGAGATAGGGTACATATATATATATATTGCGTAAAAGTGCACCATGAATCATATGAGTCACTATTCCTTATCACATTGTGTTGAAAACTCATTCTCGCACAAATTTGGAAAGATTTCTGATTTCAGTCCTGTGTTGTCATCTGATGATTTTTATGGTGGTGATTTTATTGCTATTATCTACTTCCGCCCCAACTTCCTATTCGGCGAATTTATTGCTACCACTTTGTTATAAAGATAAGAAAAATCTCATGTATGTATTCTCCAAAAAACTGAGATGCAATCTGTTACGGGCCTGCCCTCACATCAAGTATTTTCGTTTCATTCTTTTCTTTCACCTAGTCATTCACAACATCTATCAATATCCATATATATATATATATATATATATATGGTCTTCCAAACAGAGAAGAGAGAGATGCGTGCAAATGTCTGTTGTTTTGTTTTTCTCTCTCGTGTAAGGATGCACTGGTGACGGTGATTCACCGGTTAACCGTTCAAACAGTAACCTCCCTTACCGGTAACCGTTCCTACCGGGACCGGTTCCATCAGGACCCGTTCGTACCGGGACCGGTTCCACCAGGACCCGTTCGTACCGGGACCGGTTCCATCAGGACCCGTTCGTACCGGGACCGGTTCCATCAGGACCCGTTCGTACCGGGACCGGTTCCATCAGGACCCGTTCGTATCGGGACCGATTCCATCAGGACCCGTTCGTATCGGGACCGGTTCCATCAGGACCCGTTCGTACTGGGACCTGTCCCACCGGTAACCGGTCAAACCGGTTACCATTCCACCGATACGCGGTATGAATCTCCATAAACCAGTATATAACGGTATAACACAGGATTAGCCGAGATTAGCCGGCATAAGTCGGTATAACACGACATTAACTGGGATTAGCCAGCATAAGCCGGTATAAGCCAGTACAACCGGTATAAGTTGGGGTTAGTCAGAAATAACCGGTATAAGCCGGGTTAAGTCGGGATTAACAAGGATTAACCGGTAATACCGGCTTACACCGGCTAATACCCACTTATACCGGCTAATACCCGCTTATTCCGGCTTTTAACAGCTAATACCGGGTTTTGCATATTTATACTGGTTATCGGTTTGAATGGCTACCGGTGGAACGGTTACGGATTGTAACGGTTATCATCACCGTTGCATCCCTACTCTCGTGGTTGTTTTGATTGTATTAGTACGATTAGATTTGATCTTATGAACAAAATGAAGGGAGACATCTAACCCTAATAGAATCAAATAACAAATAAAGGAAGTTTTTATTTTTGCATCTTTTCAGTGATAATCAAAGTCCATGAAATATTTGAGTTTTTCAGGAAACGCAGAGAAGCTTCCTTTAGGCATATATTGTGGGAATGATCTTTATTGGAACTTTAAGGATCTAAAATTTTCGTAGTTGAGCTCGTCGCAGATGAATACTAATATTCTTAATGAAGTTTTCTAATTTATTTGGAACTTCATAGTTACTCCGAAGATGTAAGATACTTTTCCGATTTTTCGCATTCAAAAAGTAGTGCAAACTATACTTTTCGGGAATTTATAGTCTGCAGAGTTTAAAGATTTGTTGGACTCAGACAAAAAAACCCATAGCTGTCTAATGAACATTTTCCAGAAGCGGACACCGACCCTACTCGAAGCTGACTCTGTCCAGGTCTGAGATTGCCACCAAACACTAGTGAACATAATCGCGCTAATACCCGAAACCAATTGGGAATCAGAGATGATGGATGCAATCCGAGATTTGCTTTGAGCTTTCTGGGTGTTTTTGTCATCTACTAGAATAATCTTCAATATTATCCCTTGCTGATTTTTAATTTCTGTTATTTTTCCAATTTTTTTAATTGAAACCAATTGATTTTAATCAGAAAAATCACAGAAATCAGGAATCAGCTGTTTCCCCTTGAAATTTAATCATTTCAATCGAGTCACTGGTTTTTTTGATATTTTTGATTTAAAATTGATTTAAAACAAAAAATGCTCAACTGTTTACTCTTGATAATTATGTATTAGAAATAAAAGTTCTAGATCAGATTAAAATTTTCTAGTCAGTTACTTTTCTTGCGCTTTCATCAATAACATTCATAATCGCCAAGAAAACGCTGCACCATCGTGATTCAAAAGCAATCGTAATCTAATATAGCTTTTCCAGTAGGGTGGATGTGGGTCATACGAGAAGCTCCTGAACGCTACGCTCACATTTAGAATGTAGTCTTGGATAAAAATTTCTTACTTTTCATCATTCTGTGATCAAGTTCTATGAATCTATTGAAGATTCCTCTAGCATAACCAAAACACATACAGACTACTCAAATATGATGTCAGATTTCAATTGATTGCCTTCAAAACTCCATTGACGTGGATTTTTAACTTGGTTATTCCCGTTAATCCATTACGTCAATACTACATTTGTACTTGAAGCCTAAACGAGTTTCTCGGAAACTGAGTTTTTTCATCATAATTCAGTGTCTATATGGAGAAAATTAATACATCTTACATCTAACACTCACATTCACACCGATAAACTATGTAACTACGCATGCCATTTATCTTAGAATTTCAGGCTATCTTTCCAAAAAAATTAGATAAGATGTTTTTATTTTTCTTCCTTTTCGATCATCGCAACTCAATGTATTTACTCTTTGCTACCATATTCCTTGTTCTGTTTGGTAAGTTTTTGCTTGAGACCGTCACTTTGAAACAGTAATTGATTATAGGTTCGGTACCTGACTGTGATTGTGCTACGGAATGTTGGAGTTGTTCTAATCCAAATGACTGCAACGATCCTTTTGATCCTAATGGCATAAATGTAACAAAGAAACCGGCATTGCTAAATGGCTGGTGTGTGGTAATTATTTACTTTTGTTGCTTTCTTACCACTATTATTTCACTATGTGTTGCTAGAAAAAGATATTCGATACATCCAAGGAAGTGAAATGGGTGGAACGAGGAGTGGCTACTGATTTTGATTGCAGTAAATCCATGTGCAAAAACATAAAAGACGTTAAGCCGAATCCGGCTCACAAGAAGTGCTGTTGTATTGAAAACCTCTGTAACATCGCGGCCTCTTACTCTGATAGTTGGCATCTAAAATCGTTCTTTATTTTACTGTTTAACAAGCTCATCAATTAATGCAATGCTATTGTTTTGATTCAAATCATGAAATAAATAGTACCATACTTCTGTGCATCTGAAAAACTAAATCTCTAGTCTGATAGTGATATCTGAGCGGAATCTACACAGCGGTCTTATTCGAAGACTTGCCCAGTTGCAGAAACGACCTAGTTACTGCTCACTGTCATATTCGACACAATCAGTGCACTATCTGGGAAATAAACCTGGGCTATCCACATTACAAGTGCACCTTCTACCACTAAATGAGCAATGGTCGTTATTATTCTGCAATATCAGTCTCTACATATTCGAGTCTTGCACGGGTTCAAAAATTTGAACCCGTGCCAGACCCGGAAAACTATTAACACCCCGAATCCGACCCGGCCTGTGGAATAATAGGAAAATGTTTTTTTCAACAGATACATCACGTACACATTGTACATAATTAATGATTTCATCATTAGTGTTCTTGATGCAATCGAAAAAGTTCCACCGTGTAGCAGTGGTAGACATGAGCAGGATCAATAGTTTTTGGTCCCGGTCCAGTTCCGGTCCTAGCCAAATAGAAGGCTTTGGTCCCAGTCCCGTTGAGATCGGGACCAAAACCATTTTATCAACAAGACCGGGATCCGGAAAAGTTTTTTAACGGAAGCGGGACCATAAAAAGGTGGTCCCACAGTTCCCAACTTCTAATTGATAAATAGTAAAATAAATAGATTTCATTGAATAAGAAAGTAGAAATCAACTAGTATGTTTCAACTACATTATCAAACAAAAAGAAAAAATTACATTTATATGTTAGAATAACACGGGACGGGAAGGGGCGGAATAAGTTAGTGCTGGATGCGGGACGGGACGAGACGACTTTTTGGTCGTCCTGCGGAGCTCTGGTGCCGTTTACTTTGAATTCTTTCTGTAATATCCCCTTTGAATAAAAAAGTTGTTTGAATAGTGCTTCCTTCGTAAGACCAGTCAAAGTTCAGCGCAAGAATATTGTTTTAAATAAAAACAAAATTGGTACTAGTAACACTATTTAGTACTTGTAGAAAAAATTTCAGCTAGATCAAATATATCATGCCTGAGAAACGGGGCAATTTTGTCAATTTTTACTTAAATACCAGGTTCGAGAAAATCACGAAAGAAAGAAAAACGTCCTATACCTCTACGGTAATCGATTTATATTTTCGCTTTTTTTACTGTTAGGTAATAATTGAATTCTCAATATATCGCCAATAGATAGATTACATTTCAAAGCACATATACAGCAGAAGACAACAAGAAACGAAAAATTTGAAAATTTCGGCTCAGGAAAGGGAATTCCGTTAAAAACAGAAGTAAACAGCCACATTAATCTTCAACATGATGATTAAATACTGAACCGAATGGATATGTGTTATAAAAAGAAGTATCGACTTCTTTTGGTTTCATGTATGCCTGGCCTGCAGGCCAGGCCAGGCTTCAGGCAGGTCATACTCAATCGTAGCAGGCCACGCAGGACCGGAAAAAATTGGACTGTTGGCAGCTCTGGTTCCCCTACTGTTCCACTGAAACTGAGCCAAACATAAATTTTGATGAATTTTTTGATTATATTACGTTTCCATGGTTGAAATTTTCTCCAACTGGCCAACATTTACTTATTCACACAAGACGCCCATCATCGACTACTAATTCTTATGAAAATAATCTGTGACTCTATGATATACAAAACCAAAAAAAAATTGTTACCTATGCAGATAGGAAAAGATACTCATTTAGCTTTCGCCTGGTCAAACAATGATTCATGCTTTTACTTAGCAACCATTAATATGGGATTTCTAGTAGAAGAGAATGATTCGTATAAAGATGAACGGAAGGATGTTATTCAGCATCGACAAAGTATCATGCTTGCAAGTAGTACAATTTTTCGTATGGACATCAATTCAAACAATCGCCCATTAATTGTTGAAAGAAGCATCATTAGAAACGTGTCATTTCTCATCGATGAATTTCTCTATGTTTCATTTAAAGAAAAATTTATCTTTTCATCCGCATCTACACTTGTCGAAAACTTAGATGATTTTGAAATATATTCAATTGATCTTCACAATACATCCACACTGAAAAAACTGACAAACAATGAAGCATTCGAAATGCGAATACAATTGACAATCGATGGTCAGCAATCACTTTTTCGAACTTTCACTCTTAGTTCGAAGAAAAGAAACGCAAACGATACACAATATCGTCTGTATTCATTTAACTTAAACAATAGACAGATTACACGCTTAGGAGAAAACTTTCGTTGTTCCATTATGGAACACAAAACTAAGCCGGATTCTGGTGTTTACATTCTTGGGCAAGTAGGAACAGAAATACAAATTTATACTTAACAATCATCTATAGAATATTTACTTGAACACGCAGGATGAAATGGAACATTTGGATCAATTGCATCATCCAGTAGTAAGGGACTGATTGCATTTGTTTATTCGTCGTCCCAAAAATCAATGGAAGTTTATTTGATTAACAATATTGATCAATTGAAATCAGCTCAAGTAATAACCAACGAAAATGAACTGTTTACTCGAAGAAATTTACCACAAACAAAAGTGTACAGTTGAGCCGATGGCGATGATCAACGAGGGATTGAAGGAAAAGTGCACTATCCCCCAGGAGAATTCGAATCTAAAAATCTATCTCTCTTAGTTCATATTCATGGTGGTCCATATTGGGCCAGTCCAAATATGCTTAATCTAGCTTGGTATCAGTGGGCTCCTTTAGTAGCTTCCCAAGGTTGTTTACTCTTAGAACCCAACTATCGAGGCTCAACTGGCTATGGTGATCAGTTTCTTAATGAGATTTGTAATAAGCCTTGTCTCGACCAAGAAAAAATATTTTATGTGGAGTTGATCAATTAATTAAAGAAGGCATTGTTGATCCATACAGAATTGCTGTTGCTGGTTATAGCTATGGTGGTCTTTTAACGAATTGGTTGATTACACAAACTAAACGCTTCAATGCTGCTTTGTCACGTGCTTGAATTGTTGATTATACTTCAGTATGGGGTACGATGGATTTACCAGTAATAATCAGCGACTTGTTCGGAGGATTTCCATGGGAAGTACCGCATACTTATCAAAATGAAGCGCCTATTTATCAGCTCGACAGAATACGTACAGTTACATATATCATTACAGGTGAAAAAGATAATCGATTGCCCGCCAGGCAAAGTTACATATTCGAATGCCGCCTTCATTATCTTGGTATACCAGTAAAATTACTTACTTTTCCAAATGAAGGACACTCATTGGGTAATAATCCGTGGCATGGAAAAAATAAAATTCGAGAAGAACTCAAATGGTTACAAATAATGGGAATCAATCAATGAATGACAATAATTTATCTAGTTTCAGTGAAAAATCAGTATTACCTTGTACAATACAAATTTATATATGTTCTTATTTTCGATTTCAGTCATAAAGAGCAAGTAACGTCAAGTGTTGTCAATGCACTGAATGCTTAACGAAGGTACATGTGTGGGTGTGTAGGTGGTATATAAAGTGTGTGTGGATCTTCTCTCCACTCATATCAACCTAATAGAGAATTTGACTAAATTTTTAGATAAAAAAAAACAAATAAAACAATATGAATTTTATTCAAATGAACTGTTCATACTTTATTCGGATGGTCAAAGTTGTTCACAATGTATGAGTTAGTTTAGCAAAGATTGACTTACTTTCAGGGATGATCATCAAAAGATTATCATTGGAAAGTAGATATGCCAGTTTTAGATTTTCAACCATGAAAACTCGGAACTTACAGTCATTTGATGCCGATTAAAAGAAAAAATATATCTGAAACCTTCTCATTCCTTAGAATTGATAGACTGACTTTCTACAAATTGAAAAAACAAATATATCTAGAAGTGTGGGGTTAGTGAAAATCTCTTGAAAACGAATTTTCGTGTACAATCCTCTTCTTTAGACATGGAGTGTAAAAGATCGAAAATTGTGATACTTGTATTTGGACTGAATTGACTATTAATGATTGAAACTTCAAAATAAAGTCAAGAATACATGACGATGGAATTTACAATAGAACACTTTTCATGGAAACATTCATGTCTAAGAATTTCCTTTTGATTCTAGCCTCGTTTACTATGCCAAACTTTTCGTGTCTCAGATGGAATTTCAAGGCATCAAAACAAAAGTCTTCATATTGAAACATATTATATTCATGGAAATAACATTTCATTTCGAGACAAGTGACTCCTTTATAAGTTTTCATCATATGATCTGTAATTATAATGAGATTTGTTTAACCAGTTCACAAGATATAAGTAATTAATTTGTCAGTGCTAGTAGGAGATCTACATTTCCCCAGGAAATTTCTGCAGGACTGAAACGTCAAGTTTCGTCCAAATAAGTAAATGAGATACATTCGTCGTCGATCTAACTAGATTATCAACTGTACTCATTATGCGATGTCTAAATTTTTATCGTTTCAGATCTTTCGATCCTATTGAATTCATTCTACGAAGTTTATACCTAGATTACTAGTCAGATACGAGATAAGGTTAATTAAAAATGATTTTAACAGGCTATTTTTCATTACTTTCAAATTTGTATCAAGTATAGCATAGCTTAATGCACTAGCCAGATAACTCTGCTACTTTTTATACAAATTTGATAAAGATACTATATGTACGGATCTACATCAACAGAGTATGTTTGATAAATTGAATCATTTTCCATGGAGTGATGCATTGAGATGCTGTTTTTTTGTGCCTTGCAATAAGTAATGTGATTTTTTTCAGAGCATTTATAGCAGGGAAAAGAAAAGAATCTATTATTTTAAATTCAATATTTAATACAGGTATTTATTCAGTGTCCGAAAAGTATTTTATTCTTGGTTTTAAATTAAATCCAGCGCCAACGATACGCGGTTGATTGCTAAAATCAGAGCCAATTTTAAAAGTATCTTCTATAAAAACAAAAACATTAAATTTTAAAAACTTACAATGATCGTCTTGGCTTCAGATGAGACGGAAAAAACTGTTGTGATTGTGTTACATTGACAGTCGTTGTGTTCTTTTGTGTTTCAGAAAAAAGATCCTTTTGTTTGGCTATATACCGTTGTTTTTTTAGTAGTAAATGTTGTTGTCGTAATTCGGCTAATTGTCGATGCACTTTGTTAACTTCATGTTTAAAATCATTGATTTGACTTTCATGCATATTGACTTCACTGATCAATGATTTAAGTTGTCCCGTGTTAGCCTTAAGAGTATCTTGATACATGGGTAATTTTTTAGCAACTTCTGCATCTGGTTGATGAACTAAATAAGAAAAGAAGAAGAATTATGATTTTGCAATTAAGACCTTGATGCCGAATCAGTTAGTATGCGTGTGAGAAATGAAATACAAGCATATGGTTGTAAGGTTACTTTGCTATACTGCTGGACGTAGAACCTATCGAATCTAGATTTGTGACCCTAGATTTGATGAAAAACAATTTCTATTCGACGGATGCCAGTAAGACGTAGTCTGAATTATTCTTTACAGTTCACTTATATCGTTTCTCTCATGTATAGACGATATACACCACTAGCTACATGTTTAGGATATTGTCTAGTGTCCTTGCGACTTATAGTCTCAAGAACAAATATCTTTGTCCTGAAAAGTGTAGTCGAAATTGTAATAAGTATTATATGAAACACAAGCTTGCATAAAATACAACTTTTTTCTCTATGTGAATATGTGAGAAACGTTTTTAAGCTCAATTTCCTACTACATAGAGTTTGAATTATGATCAAACAATAACATTACCTAATATACGTTTCAGTGCAGCATGTGATTTTTCTCTTTGTTGTATTATTAGTTCTTTTTCGACAACTTCTTCTGTTTTTCGTATTAAAAGTTTTTGAAGTAGTTGAACTTTTGCTATTAATTCAAATGTGGATGGATCAGTGCCTTCTAATTTTCTCCAACGATGTATATTCATTGGATTTTGTAATTCTTCTTCTAGTACATGAAAACGTATATGTTCACGTGCCAATTTGCGTTGGCAAAAAAATAATTCACGTTTCAAATCATCGGCACCACTGAGCTTATCTAATAGATCAGATTTTTCACGACGTAAGCTTTTTACTTCAGATTTTAATATGCGTAGATCTTCAAGGCGAGCTTTATATTGAAGTTCTCCTTTGCTTAAGACCGATTGTTGAATTTTAAGTTTTTCATAAAGAAGCGTCAGTTCATCATTGCGACGAGTAAGTTGTATACCGAGACCATTACGTTCAATGATGGCCTATGAAAAAAACAACAACCAAATATGGATGAGTGCTTCAGCCTAATCAATTTACTTTATGTAATTGTTTCGTTTTGTGTCCAAGTTCTTCCTTGGCGTTTGAAAATTTATTATTCAAACTTTCAAATTCAATGTTTCGTCTTTCATCAGACTCATCTCTTTTCTTCATTTCATTTTCCAACTGTTCAATAGAGAATATTAGTTGTCTTTTTTCTTTTTTAGCATTATTTCGTTCATCTTGCACATCTACTAATTCTTGATTTTTAACATGCATTTCATCTTTCAATTGATCGAAATGATGAGCTACGGTTTTTAATTTACGTTTCATGCTCTCGATTTCTTCCCGATATTCAGTTGAATTTCTCCAAAGTAAACTACGATCGACTGCTATTTTTTCATTCGATGTTTGTGCCGATTTCAGTTGAGATTGTAATTCGCTGACTCTTCGCCTGTACGAAGATAACTCAGGCTCTGTCTTTTTAGTTGTATCCATTAAATTAAGAACTTGATTTGTTAATGTGCACGCCTCATCTTTAGAACTAGTTTCGAAAAGAAAAAACAGACATTAGGTCTTCCAGTAGGTTAAAAATCAAATTTCGCTCTAATCTTTTGAAAGAAACCCATATGCCTAATGAAGAGATGATATGTACGTGACTGAGCTTTATCTAAATTTTACATATAGTAATTGAAGCTCAAAATTAAATGACGAGATTACTTTGTCGAATCTTCTTCTTGATTGTGTCTTGTGAATGATTGAATGCGGAATGACGTACCCACATTCCAATTCATGAAAAACTAATTTTGATCGGTTGCTCTGGAGTTTTAATGAATTGTTCGAACTTCGAAGCATATTCTTTTTGATTTCTAGTAACACACTGAAGTCAAATATTATAGACATCCTTTTCTACTTGTTGCTTTTATTTATTTAGAGAGATTATTTTTCGTGACAAAATCAGAAACTATTCTTGCCACATTTCTTTTTCGTTGAATTCGCGTTAAGTAGCTGATTTGCAGAACGCGTAGAGCAAAATGCTTAATGAACGAGGCACATCTAAATCGTTTTATCATAGAACGGGAGACACTGAATTATTATAGTTAATATGAATGTAGTTAAACTAAGTGAAATCTTTATTTTTTTACGTGCTCAAGAGTATCTGGAGCAAGTGAGTTAAATAGATTATAATTCCTTCACTCGTCTTCTTTATTTCTGATGCAGGTTGACAAAAGACATATTTCAATAATACTATTGTTTGTAGATATTCAAAGTAAGAAAACATAATAGTGAACCGAGCTTTGGATCGTACATATATTTGATTTCAAATATGGCCTACCGATGGTCAGTAAAAACAAATATTAGCGATGTAGATGTTAAAGGTTTCTACTCTATTTATCGAACTAAATTTGATATTTAGAATTCTCAAATAAACTTTTCAATTTATACCTGTGGGTGAAGTCGACTATGAAATTTTCCTAAGAAATCGTAGTAAAAGTCTATAGAGTTCTTTAGCTATTTTTATTTTAGAGGTTGTCCTAAGAGTCATGAACTGATTGTCCGTAGGTTAGTAATGAACTCTTTCGTGGTACCACTTGAAAGAACTATCTGAAAACCTACACTCGGAATAAATATATAATAGTTAGCCGAACTCAACTCTTCTAGAAATGAAGAAGCTACTTAAAGATGACAGATGCAATCTACAGTCCAGCAAATATTACAGGATTTTCGTATAATTAATTCAGACTGATCAGTAAATAAAAAGCTTTTTCCGAATTGACGGATCGGACACGTTATACGACTAATGAAACTATGGACGAGCATTGAATATCAATTCGCTCTAAAAAAAATGAAAAAAATTTTGATTTTTTAAAAATTCTTCTTCGAGTACAAAAATAAAAAAGATCTATCATGAAACGACATATAGCCACTATACTATAAATTAGATATTCATTAATGAATCTCTATTTTTGTATTTTTCTCATGTCTTTTATACAAGAAAAAGAATTCTTGAAATAGTCTAGAACAGAGATTTATGTTAGTAATCAACAATACAACAGACTCATGTCTATTTTTCTTTGACTGAAACCAATTCTTACAGAATTGTTATATATATACTTAACAAAAACCTATTTACCGATCTCGTTCTTGTCCTACTTGACGAATTAGTCTTTGTTGATTGTTTATTTCTTTTTTATACATTTTAATATCTTCTTCTAACATTGTTTTTGATTGTTCGATCATTTTTATTTGATTGAATTGATTTTGGTAATCAACTATTAATTTTTGATATGTTATATTTATATTTTCGCGTTCTCGAATCAATGTATTAAACTGTCGATGATTTTCAGTTTCTTTTTTTATAAATACATTGATGTCTCGTTTTAATGATAATACGTTTGATTGTAAACATTCTCGTTCTTGTTCATTTTCACGAATTCGATTTTTAAATTCTTGTAAATTCTTGTTCAGTTGATCTGTTTTCTTTTGTTCATTTTGATACTCTTTACGTAATTGTATAAGTTGATCATCTTTGTCTTTCCATTGTTTGACATAACTTTGGCAAGTTTTAGCAAGCTTTTCATGTAACACAGTAGATTTACTAGATTCCATATGAGCATTGTCGATTTCTACTTGAAGAATAGCATTATTTTTGACTAAATGAACATTATCCTCTTCTAATTGTTGAACACGTTTCTTCATCTCTTCATATTCTGTCTTTTGACTTTCAAATCGAAGTTGTTGAGCGTCGAATTCAATACTTTTCTTTTCGAGATTCAATTTTCTTGTTTGAAGTTCTAGTTCTATGAGTGTCTTAAAATTGACAATTAATTTAGATCATAACAAATATGAAAAAAAAGCAATTTAACGAACGCGTTTTTTCGATTCTTTGACATTTTCATTTTGTGCTTGAACAAGTTTTTCCTGGAGGACAATAGCTTTTTCTTCCGCTTCATGTATTCGTTTATTTTGAATATTATCTTTCAATACATTTTCATCAAGTTCACAACGCAGTTGGGTGATTATATTTGATAATTCATCTCGTTCTTGAATTAAATTGTTCCAAGCTTGTTTGAATTCACTTGTATCATATTCATCATTCATGTTGATTTCTAAACTAATAGGCTTTGTAATAAAATCTTTATATAACGACAAATGTCATTTTTTGTTGATTTTAAGTTACATAGGTTGCTTATCTATTATTTCGTCTGTCCGATTGATAAGATACTTTTTTCTTCTTTCTTTAAATTCATACTTGAGCATCACTGTCTGTAGACAACTCAAAATTGAAGGTTGTATTAGGTTATCTACCAAATTAATTTTCTTGGATTAAAGTTCCGGTCGTGGTTAGTTGTTTTTTTTATAACTGTTAGTCTGGTTTGAGTTAAGTGAGCAACGCCAATTTTTTTCAAACTCTAGTTGTTGTTTACAAGTACGTTTTCTACGAAGACGAATATTTTTGCAAGATCAGATCTTAATGTACGAAAAGTAAGGAAGCGATGAAAAAAGAAACTAAACTATGAAAATCCACTGAATGAGCCGATTGAAAATTTAAACGCAGGCGTAGAAATGAAAGATTTTATTGAAGAAATGAACTAAAATGCTTGTTAGTGCAAATTTTTTCGAATATTATATGTCAACATCACATTACTATCGTCTTATTATCCAAGTATTCTTTCAAGTAGGGAGATCTTTGAAAGGTGAATAAAACTGATGCAAAAACTCGCTATTGAATCCTGGTCATTGAGATATGTAACTAATCGAAGAGTGGAACAACGAAAAAATAAAAAAGTACTCAATCGTGTTCTGGCCAAAGACAATAGTTTCACTTTTACTGCGGCTGATGAAAAAAAACATGAATGCGGGTTTTGAAAATGTTTTCCTTCTCACTTGTGCAGATAATTCTGAAGTAATGAAATCAATTTCTTAAATAGACATCATCCATGAAGAATTTAGAATCATAAAACAAGTGCCAAACTTTTATTTTTCACTCAGGTTTAATTCGGTTCTGTTCGTTTCGACTGCGAAAAAGCGGCAAACGGATTCTGCAACTAAGATCATGTTTTTATTTATTTAAGCATCACAAGAAATGCAGAGAAATAAGTTATTCATCTCAGAAGGTAATTGTGGTTGAATTTAATAAATGAGACCAATGGCTACGCCTAAAGTTGAGATCTTTTCTCATTAATTTCATGATAGATAATCATAACTTTAAAACATGTTTCATATCATATCTACTTCGAAATAAACAGTCACAGTCGAATTCAATCCTAATTTTCATAATCATAAGATCAACTGAATTTCAATTCAGAGAATTATCGTGTACACATTCATATCTGGCATGTAATGACTTTCGACTATTGTATGATATTGATGAAATAGATTTAATGAATTTCATTGATAGTAAACAATGGTGAAATGAAAACTGTCAACTCTAGTAAACTTCTAGGGAATAAGACATTTGACAGTGGCTGTATGAAAATAATAAATCAAATGTTGCAAGAGTTTTATAAGATCGTTTCCATCCATTCTTCGATCACTCGATTAACTGTTGTGGGATTTTCTTCCATCATCCAATGACTGGTATTAAGTTCGACGACTTTGACATCAGGTGTATATTGGCTTGGTGCCAAACTAGGAGACACAACACATGAATGAGTTGTACTTCTTAAAGAAAAAGATGTGTTCGTCGTAAGACTGGATCAATAGATTTCTCATCTTCCCAATCTACATTGGTAATTGGTGCTTTGTAACAATTCAATTTCGGCTTCATAGCACTAGCTAGATATCGGCGTATAGTATCGTTGTCCTGTTCAGTCATGTATGAAGCTCGAACAGTTTGTTCTGCATTAACAAGCCATGCTCGCATCTTTCTCATTGTATGAAAAATTGTTCTGACAAGTGTTTGATTAGTTGAATAGAGAATATCAATGAAGCTTTCCAAATTATTCACGATAATCATGGTACCATCGTTGGGCTCGAAGAATTTCCGATAGACAAAAAAAGTCATAGACACATGTTGTTCTGAAATTCTTCATCAATTGATCTAGATCAAATATTCCTAGCCCTTGATAGGGAACACTCATCAGAATCAGACCTAACGTTCGCTCTGGATGATGTAAAACAAATCGAGCAAATGAATAATATGATCGGCCATTAACTTTCCTCGGTATTCATTTTTGTTCAATGGTGAATATGTTCGTCCGTAGCCCATCGCATTTATCGCTAAAACACGGTAACCCTTGCCGGGAAAAAATGGTCAATTTGATGACGCCACGTATGAAGTGACGATGAAAAACCATGAATAAATAATAATGTTACTTTAGTCTGATTGCCATCAGTATTGGCTTTGATATAATAATATTCATAGATTATTCTAGTAGTCACCTCGCAGATTTCTATTTCTAACGTAGTACGACGTTGCTTTTCATGTTTCATGACGATACGAATGGGATTACAAGAAGATAAACAGATGATTAGAAAATATAATAGGCAGCATGTTGAGCATTTCATTGAGTGATATCGAAGTGTAGAACACAGTCACATATTTTATCATATCGGTTTATATTACTTGTTTTAATCTCTTTTTCAATCATCATTCTTCATTATGTTGTATTATTATCATACAGTCATATAAAATTTACGCTGGTTCATGCTAGTACGAATCTATGTCGTCGCCATTTGAATATAATAGAGGAATTCTGGACTATTGTTATTTTGATAAATGTGACATGAAGAAGCATTCATGGATTTTACACAATGAGAATGCGAGTTGACAGAGATGAGTGCTCATCTTATTTCTATTAACATTCACATCATCAACTGTTCATTTGTATTATTCTCCTTAAGATTCTTCTATAATTGAATTACAAAGTTCACTAAATTCGTGTGTTAAGGGTGTGTATCCGATTTTGATGAATGCATCACGAAAGTCTTCGGTGAATGTTTTAGTTGATTCCAATGAGTATAATTTAAAAGAAGTTAAATTGGAAGATGATGAAATCCTAACTAGAATTCTGAATAGAAAATTGACGAAAATTTGAGAAAACTTTTGAGGTTTTATACTTTGTCAGTTCCTACCAAGATTAATGAAGAAATGAACACGATAGACACTCTACCCGGATCGAAAAGTGTGATCCAAATGCAATGAAACAAAAATCTTGTACTTGACACCGTGTAACTGAGCCTGCAGTGACGCCAGAGCCATTGAGATGCATAATGCTTGAGCCTCAACTAGTTTTTAACTGTAGAGGTTCAGTCTCATTTGACTTCGGAGTGAATATTGTTATTTTTTATTCAAATAATATGCCACGTTAAGTACCTGATACGTTCAGATACATATTCTCACATATATGTATGTTCACAAATCACTATTCTTGTCTCTATTCTTTCCAGATTCTTTTTCTCTCGAGTAATCTGTCAAGAATCTCTTTAGTCTTGAAGTTCAGTTAATACTCTTTCTATCAACGAAAGAAAGATAGAAAGATTCTTAACAGAATTGCAAGAGGAATATCATTCTGCTGTACTTCACGCTCTATATAAATTGCTAATACTCCTTTTATCGTGCATTCATTCACACAAAACCGAAACATTAATATGATGAAATGAATAAGAAATATTGAAATGCATGCGACTCCTATATGTTGTAAATTAAAGATAAAAATATACTAATATCTTTTGATGAAATTTATTAGTTGATTTAGCTTTTTCTAAAGCTATAAATGATGAACGTGACGAAGAAGATTCGTAGTAGTGAGCAGTTGCTGACTATTTCAATAGATTTTTTTTCTTTTCTGGAAATACTGTTATTTCTCAATTAAAATTGTCAGTTTCATACCTGACTTTGTTCACATTGTTTGTCGTGCCGCTACACTTGTATCATTCTATATTTTTTGTCCTTTGTCTAAGGTATTGCAATAAAATGTACCATTGTAGCACTATTTTTTTCAGCGATATTTTTATCGTGAAAACTATTTACTGATAATAACGTTGATGAAGATAAATCGTATTATAGTACACGCACTAATTCAAAAAAAATAATATAAGAATCTGATTAGATTACCCAAGAAAAAACCGTAGACTATACTGAAAAGAGTCAGACCTTAGATTTCAAGAAATGCAAGATTCTTTGCAGATTAGAGATTTCTTGCCTAGTCATCGAAGATATTAAAAAAAATCTTCACAGATTTCTCAACAAAACAAGAATCTGGAAAGAATAGAGACAAGAATAGTGACTTGTCGACATACATATACTCTATGTATAGCTTTTTTCTTTCATTTTCTTCATTTGGATCTTTCTCTTATTTTTGTGTTGTTTAAATATTTTCCCTCTTTTTCATATTTTCTTTCCAACGTGGTTAGTTTTGTTCTTACCTGATTTATGAATACAGTGAAAAAGAGAGCAAACGAAAAACGTCAATAGAGTATACTAAATCGACTGCTGATTTATCAACGTCGATCACAGATGACAATAGTGAAGAAATTCCAAATGAAGATACATCACGTATCGTTGTCAATGATGAGTCAGACAAACAGTTATCAAAGTGTGAATTAGCCTTTTGTGCATCATCAACAGTGTACGTGTCGGCGACCGAATCCGAATCGCAATCAACATCAATGAAAGGGAAATGGTCGTCTCAAGCATCATGGTTCAAAAATTTCCCCGAGCTTACTTTATGTAAATATATTTTGAGCCTCCTCTAGTTTGCCGACGCTCCGCCAGCCCTGTGAGCCTGATATTAAGAGTAATTATTGTCTGTTTTTATCCATTGGCATCGATAAGAACATATTACGTCCAATAGTGTCAAGCGATTTACGGTATTCTTCTCTAAGAGATGGTCATGTACCAGGAGAAATTTCGTTATCATATTTCTGATTTCTTAATAAATCTATCTATATATTAGAATGTATCAAAACAATGTATGCATGATTGAAAAGATTCCCATCGTATTTGCGTCTACAAAAATATTTTAAATTTTCCCCAAAGCTATATTCTTCTATAGAAACTTATAGATAACTTCTTGAATCCTATTTGAATTCTTCCACAGATCATCGCACTATCTGAAATAGATTTTCTTCAGAAAAACTAAAGTTTATACTTATATATGACGTTTTGCTTTTTTCAAACACATATTTGAGGAAGTCCCGAGTCATGTTTTCATATATACGTATATATACTCTTAGTTTTTCAACAACGCATACTGAAGTTTGTAAGGAAAGGTTTGCATGTCCTTGCTTCTCAATCTACTCAAACTCAGTCCATAATTAAGAGCAATTAATATTGAAAACAGCAGTGAATATGTTCGAAAATTGACGTATTCAATTTATTCAGTTAACCGAAGCACACAAGAAAAAGAACGATGGAGAATTTAGTCAACTATTCAAAGAGGAGAGCATATCATAATTCATACAAAACGATATGTTAACTTTGAAATTAATTCAATTTCGGCCATTCCCATGTTACTGGTAATACATCTTCATACTCGGCCGTATATTGATTTGATTTAATGAATTCATCTAAGTTCTCTGGTTTAGGATAGAGAGCGGCTAGATTATTAGCATAAGCATATTCAGCCAGGTTAACAGCTATACTTCTTGATACAGAGCGAATTCTATCGATTGATGGATATACAAGACCAACAGAAAGATCTTCTTCTGTCACTAGATTTGATAGAGTTTTTGCAGCAATATAGAATAATTCTTCTGGAACGTGTCGAATACGACAAGTTATGACAGCCAAACCTATACCAGGAAATATGTATGAATTGTTGCCTTGACCTGGTATGTACGTTTTCCCTTGATATTCAACATTTGGAAATGGTGATCCCGAAGCGAATACACATTGACCATTGGTAGTTTCATATGCTTCCTGTGCAGTACATTCAGCTTTTGATGTTGGATTTGAGAGTGCAAAAATAACGGGTCGTTTGTTGAATGATGCCATTTTTTCAAGAATCTCTTTTGTGAACGCAGGTCCTTGTCCAGCAGCACCTAAAAAGAAGATGAACAATAATCTTAACGTATGTTGAATAACTCAGTCAAATACCAATGAGAAATGTTGGCTTGATAGCATCGACAATATCTACTAGTTTTGTAATAGGTTCTCGTACGTGTGCGTAGCGTTTCTTTTCCTCGTTCAATCCTCCCGTTGGACGGTCCTAGCAATGAACATCTCTCTTCGTCGAAAAACTATTAAAAATCTGAATCTACCTTGACCACAAGTCCTTTTGAATCGACTAGGAAAATTAACTTCCGAGCGTCTTCAGCGCACAATCCTTCACGTTCCATGGCGACCACGAGTAAGTCTGCGATACCGATTGATGCCTAATAGAAAGAAACAAGTTTAGATGACAACAAGTACAAACAAGTGACCAACCTCGCCAGCTCCATAGAAGAGAAATGTATTGTCCGACAGTGCTCGTTCGGTAATACGAATTGCACTAAGAATACCAGCGACAGCTACACTAGCTGTACCTTGAATATCATCATTGAATGTGCAATATTGATGTCGATATTTTTCCAAAAGGCGAAATGCATTGTGATTCTATTTGCATGATATATATATATATTCTATTAAACCGAAGTCTGCTAGTTGGCATGATGCTTACCGCAAAATCTTCAAATTGAACCAGACACTGATGTCCAAATCTATGACGAAAACAAATGCAAAAGTCAAAAAGAAATAAAGAAAATATGTAGATTACCGTTTAGTAACGGCTTGCATGAATTCCTCAATAAATTCGTCGTACTGTTTGCCAATGGTACGGTTTTGTCGCAAGCCTAAATAATATTTGTCTGCGAGAAGGATCTAAAATATTTACTTACAATATATATATATACAATAAAAATGAGCAAATATGTATTATCTCTTACCTCATTATTGGTTCCCACATCGAGCATCAACGGTAAACAGTATTCAGGTGCTACGCCAGCCAATGCTGTATATAAACTTAACTTTCCTACAGGAATACCCATACCATTACAACCTAAATCACCTAAACCCAGTATACGTTCACCATCTGTTACTACTATAGCCTATATGAGCCATATTGTATTTTTTGTTTTTCTTAAAACTAACACAAGATATAACTTACTCGAACGTCATGTTCAGGCCAATTTTCCAAAACATCGTAAATATGACCTTTGTCATGTATTGAAACAAACAAACCTCTAAATAAAATAAAATCTTAATTAATGAGTGATATTCTTTTGTGTTTGTTTGATAATTACTTTGGTTTTGCAAAGATTAAACCATATTTTTGACAAGCCAATCCAACTGTTGGTGTGTAGACCAAAGGCATGGTCTCTTCTGTATGTTGCATCAAGACACGATAGAACAATGTCTCGTTTCGATCTTGCAGAGAAACTAAAGCAATATATCTTGATAAATCATCGGGCATGTGACGCATATTTTCCATAAAGCGTTCAACTTGTAGTTCAGGAGAAGCTATTGATGGCGGCAAAAGACCATGAATACGTAATGCTTGTCGTTCGGCGATCGAGAATGCAGTACCCTACAGAAAGAGACATACTTTTGTTGATAATCCATAATTCAACATTTTCACTAACTTTATCAGCACGCCCATCGAGCAGAATATCGCGACCAATTAGAAACCGATGAGTCGTCATTATTTCTCTGACTAAAACAATAACTTTGTGTCTTTCTAGAAGTACAATGAATTCATATGCTTATAATCAGAAAATAGAAGTATAAGTCATCTATCGATAAATTCTCTATTTAAATATGATGTCTTATGAAGGAAGCATACACATAAGACTAAAAGAGATACCGATGAAAATGCACTGTGTTGAAGTAGAAGGGCAATGAATACTAGTAAATAGTAGAAAAAAATCTAAATGATAACAATATTGACATAAAACGGCTGACCGTGTGCACGCTTGCACCATCGACGATAAAGCATGTCATTGTGGTTGCCGATCCTATTTCATTTATCAATGTTGAAGCCAAAGAAAATGTTTGCCTTTGTCCTTTTTCGCGTATTTGATTACTGCAGAACACGTATTGGAGAGAGAAAAAGAAGAAACAAGACGACGTAAGCCCTCGCCTATGCATAAAATGAAAAGAAAAAATAACAACGTGACAGGCACCCTTTGCTTCCAATTGTCACTCGTACCTGATTGATTTCAGGTCTAAGCCTAATTGTTACAGTTTCGTTTGCTTTTATCTTAGAAAACGAATTTAAAATCTTATCCATATTTAATGAATTTGCAAACGAACAAAAAAATTGAAACGGTTGTCTCCTTAAGTTTAATAATCAGTAACGTTGTCCGAATCACAGAATGAATTAGTGTTGCATAGTTATTCCATACTCATAAAATGTGGACTATTCTCGTATGATGATCATATAAAGTGAATGAATAAATATAAGAAATACTCATGGAAATCCAGTAGCTACTTTGACACAAAAATATTTAACACCGTTCGTAAATTTTCGAATAAATCGAAACAGAATACTTGAATGTAAAGTTTTCATTAACTTTACAAGATTTTTATTTGAATCATACCTATTACGGAACTCCATCCAACTGATTGACCAAAGTGCAATCATCGATGAACTTCTACCTCATTATCGGAAGCACACGTAAGAATTACTGAGTTTCATTCCTTATCTATGTTTACCATGATAAAAGAAAAACAGAATAACAACATTTCACAAAAGCCTGTTTTTGTTGGTTAGAGTCCGTGTTCGTGAAGTATTTTTTCTTGAAATTAACTTTTATGACATATTTTATTATTATTAGTGGATATGAACGTCAGAAAAGTGCATTGCACTCTAAATAATTCTTATCTATTGGTGTAATTCCATCTCGTCGCCATGTTTACTCCATATAATTTTCATTTATGTGTAGTACTGATTTCATTATCACTTGTGTATGAACAAAAACTAAGTATACATAAAGAAAGCTATAAACTTATATGTCTACACCAGATTTAATTCGATATAATTGCAAAATATATTGAAATAGAATCATCTCAAGACATGTGGGTTCGACTACGAGTAATATTGAAATAATAGATCACACCTACAACCACACCCTATCATACATACCACTTGATAAAAGGACAAGGATAAGAAGACAAGGTTTCTTTCTTCAATATTTGACTGCATGTAGTCCAGCATGAAAGAATATCAAATAATTAAAATTCATTCATACAATTCTTATGTATTTTTAGTTGAATATAATTCTAATGTGTTTTCTGTTTTGAGTTCGAATATAATTCAATTTTTATTTGGCAAAACTATTCTCTTATTTTTTTATTGATAAATAAAATTGATTGCATTTCAATTAGATATAATAAAGAAACATTTTGCTAATCGGGTCGATTTGCTATAAATAATTAAATTCTATCTATTGATAAAATCACCAAAGTGACGTTGCCATATCTGTTTACTATTGAAATGAATGTGTCAGATTTTGTGAAGAGTTTTGTATATATTTATTAGAATTCTTAGTCAAATATGTGTCATATTGGAAAACACATGAAAGTCAACGAAAGGATAAAAACTATGATGCTTCATATCCATCGAAAGTTTCTTGTAGAAAATTCGTAATTTTATTTCGCCAATGCAGTTTAATGATTGTATGTTTACATTATCGTCTTCCTACACTAACTATTGAAGGATAAGAACTTGTGTAACGACAAGTTGAATATTTCACAGACCTAATTGCACGGAAGTCTAGGCAACTTTTCAAACGATTCATCTCTAGATACTTGCTAATATTCTGAGTTATGGAACTTGCAAGATTTCACTGAAGCAACCGTTGAAGATTAGTTCAGGTCGATCTACATACATTGAATCATACTTAAAATTAGACAAACCGTAGTGTAACAAACATCCCATATTATTCAAACAAAAAACAACTTTTTCAGGCACTTATTTGAAGATGAACTAATATTGTCGTTCATTCGTTCTACACTTGTACATTTGAAAATAAATCTCATGTCAACATTTCCTGGAAAGATCAAAAAGACTTATAAAAATAGAGTTTAAGTTTAATACCAATGTGAATGAACCATTGAATTCATGCTACAATCTAACAGTATGAGTTCAACATCAATCTACTCATCTATAAGAATTAAGTGACTTTGTATCCCTTTCGTAATTTACATCTGAACAAAATTTATCTTTGGAAAAGAAAACAAATCTCTCGAGATCATCGATTCAAGTATCTGCATTATTCTTATGCAGATACTTGAATCCATCTTCTTTCCATGTCAATATTATATGTCGATGGAATAATACACAAAGAATTCAATGGCATATATGTTATTACAAAAATTCCTTTTTATTTCAATGCAAAACTACGAAGTTCGAAAGCATTTCTTACAACGAAGAAATTTGAGATGCATTCCTAATCAAAAATGTTTATAATTCGAGTTTTTATAGCCATATTTCATTATCTTCCCAATGAGATATGTGTTTCTTTTTTATGTCGAAGGATATTTAAATGTATCTCAACATCTTGAAAGTTCGAGCGCAATGTTTACTTAACTAGTATTTCCATGCATTAGAACGAAACTATGGAGTACAAATAAGGTATAATCTAGATTGTCTAATATTTCTACATATGTATTCTTCGATTTATCATGTTTAAGTTCAACGTTGTTTGTAGTAGTACTTGCTTATATTTATATGATTGATTAATAATTCTATCATTTTTACTAAGTATGTATATTGTATGCCCTCTTAGTCATCTGCAAGAACTTGAATATCTGAATCATCGACTTTTCATTGCACTACGTCTAAATTCTTCTACTCATTGTGCATGAAGTTCCGAGTTGTACAGTGTGTTCGATATGATTGCTCTATTACATGAAACTGAAAAATCTTGGTAATGCAACAGAAAAAAAACAATTTCATGACTATCACCAAATCATTAGCTACAAATTTTCTTTATCATACATCAACTTCGACATTAGTTAGTACGATATCGCCTTTTCTTATGTACAATGGTAGTAATGGTGACGACTAACTAAATCGATGAAGATACTAGAATCTTCCCTTTATCTAGCTTGATGGAAAAATTTTGCATGATCTTATTGAATATCAAACATTATGATAGTGTCAACATTTATCGCACGGTGTTATTTTCATAATTCTGTTTAATCTGGGAATCGGACAAGTGAGCATGAGAACAACAAGCACGAAGATAGTTCAACACACAAAAGAATAAGGTGAATAGTAAACCTATTGAGATCAAAGATAAAAGTTTGAACTATCATCAATGTAAAACAGGTGTAATCTTCTTGCCATCAATCATCTTAATTAACAGAAACGAAACTCGTCTTCATGACTTGACAAATACATACATAAGAGAATATTTGTTTTTGTATGACTCATTTTCGATTCTTCAACATGACAACAATAAGATAGATCAACAGCTGATCAAACTTATTCATGATGCATATAAAGTTCATTAGGCCATCGCCATTCTTGTTTAAACGATTGCATATTGATCGATTTTCCTTGACTATAACTTAAACTGAGCAATAACTTTTCAATTAAATTAAACGAACACGCTGCTCAAATACGAGTGATCGAACGAAAAACTCAACAAATTAATCCAAAATCGCGAATGAATACTAAAAGATCTTTCAGTAATATCATACGAGAATCTTACCGTTAGATTCGATGAAAAGTGCTGAATCAGGGATTTTATGAATTTTGGAACTGTCAGTGTTCGAAATTTTGTTCGACGAATTTGCATCATAATTCGTAAGAACACAATATTGTCTTAATAATCAATAGAAGTATAATAATAGCACTACATTTGAGATCTTTATTCATAGATACTTGATTTTTACCAAAAATGACGAAAAGTGATTATTTTTTTCAGTAAAATAAGTGATTGAAAATGGACTAGTTATGTCTAGTTGAATCAGTGACAGCAGCTACTGGTAAGCATACTAGAGTGTAATAAAATGTTTCGAGACCCGTTTCATTTATAATTTAAGAAGACGACAGACATGACGAGTATTAATGCATGAGAGAAGGACAGAATTCATTCTTCAAATTTTAACTCTAGCAAAGAAATGTACCATATAATCATTCATCAACGGTAGTAGTTTGACCCTATCCACTACGAAAATAATCCAGGGTTTTTTTAGACCTCTACTTCGAAACACAATTAGTATACGTCAGATGTGTTTAGAATATGAAATAGATTTGTGAAAATATGGATATGAGACAATCAATTAATTCCTAGAATTCAGTTGTATAGAAATTCTTGTTCAACTTCACTGTTTATTCGTTGTAAATCGCTGAAAGAAAGATCAGCAAACGTGAATGGATGTAAGTTAGTGAGCAAGATATAATACTAGTTCATCGGCGCATCTCGATATCTTGAAATCATATATATACTCTGCTTGACGCCAATCAAAGATTCAAAACAATCAAAATAACTGTTCATTTGCAAACCTTTTCCTTATCAAAGTTTCAACAAACGAGAAAAATGTCCTAAAGAATGATCGCTTTTAGGTCAAATGTAACTTACGTTCAAATAAAAGAGCGTCAATGAACCAGATTATGCTTTAAAATGCTAACCATACCCATACTCAATGAGTCAGGGGATGTGTGTTGATGGGAGTATGACTAAATGAAATGAAACTTATTCGATATATACCTAAATTCGCATGGCCAGGTTGAATCGTAATCCATTGGATATCGTCGATTTCTACATGTACACTTTCGTATTGGAACAATATAGTCTACATTTACTTTCCGCCCTTTGTTTCTTATCGTGACCGAAGCACAGACTAATAGCTCGGGTTATTAGAATTTTATTTTTAAATTACAACTTCAAATGTGTTTATTATTTAAAATCAAGCATTATCAATCATTATGCGGCTAAACAGTTTTATTACTTTAATCACCAGTACTGGTATTCATATGATTATATTAACAGTTCCCATCGAATAGTAACCAATTCGTTTGGTTTGTACGCAATCACTAACATCTTGACGATGCGCTCGAAAGTAATATCATCATGATCAGTGATTCGAAGGATATACAAATGTCCAAGCCTAATAGAGGCACTTTCTACTCTTTTTCCTTCTCGGAACAACTCTTCAGATTCATCCATTACTTGAAAATTTTGGCTATATGATGTACCATTAAGAATAAGGATCGTTTTGTTTTGTCGGTGGATTGATGCAAATCCTTGACCGTCTCCGACTGTCTCCTGATAATGGTACTTTTTTTGCAGATCTGCGCTAGAACCCAGATCTATAATCTTACCAAGTTGGCCACCTTGTACACCTACGGTAAATCCACCAGTATTGTAATTGTTGAAGTCAATTTCACTGTCTCTGTTGTAAACACTCCGGTCTGTAATCGCAAGACCATATTTTCCGTCGCTGAAGCTGAAACTGCTTGCAACTGGATCCAATGCATACAGGGTCACGATTGTGTCATTTTGTTTAATATCGTGATTTATAATGTTCGTAAGAGTTTGTCTATCTTTAAGTTTTGGATACGCAAAAAGACAAAATATTAGAACCATCAATACAATGAATAGTGTATTGAGTATGTGTAAACCAACGAGCCATTTTATTTTGGATCTTTCACGTGCGTTCACCGCTACTACCGTGTCGTTGATACTGCCAATATTAGCTAGCTTCTCGTTTTTTCCACTTATCATATAAGCCATTTCTGATTCTAAACACGACAAAGAGGAAAAAAAGACATTTTTATAGTGTAAAACAGAAGTTTAACATTAGTCACGTGTGTTATCACAACATGTGTCATTATGTTTCAAACATTTGCGTAGTTATAAACATGATAACACTTACAGCATTTTCATGATAAAGGTACACATTTTAAATTTAAATGATTTCAAATATCGTGAAATTACACGTGAAAAGTTTTATCGTAAGTCTAACCTGAGAGACAACTGCAGAAAATTATTTCAGTTTCAAAAAAATTATAAAATCTCTTTTTTTTTACTTGAAAATACATCGTGACGTATTTCTGACTAATGTTAACCGACGTGAATAATATGCTACCTTTCATGTCTTTGTTTTGAAATATTCACATAAAAATTCTTGATAATTAAGCAAACATACGAAAATAATGCTAAGGAAATCTTCGAATCCTTCGTCGAGTAACATTTTAAGATCGAGTCAATTCCGTAATGCACATTCTTATACCCTGAGAAAATATGCTATTGCTGAAATTCATACCATAGTTCCTTATTTGAAAATTAGATGGCAACAATATTATTTTCGAGTTCATTAATTTTCTTCTGTCTATTGATTTTTCAATGTTAATCTGTATAATGTTCTCGTCAATGTTATGTAAACAAGTTGGATATGTCTAACTCGATCGAGTAGAAAAAATGCCATTGAACAATTAGTTTTTTTTTGGACTACTTTATGAAATAAGAAAAAGGCTGTTGGCCTTCTGTCCCATATTGACGACAAAGTACATATTTCTTTCCTTTAAATGAAATTTACACGGAAAAAAAGAAATATTTACTAAGTTTGATAAGTAATAACTAAGTTACTTCAAATAAAGATAGAGTACAGCTGTAGAGAAAAGAAGATGACATTTTTTTGTGGTGGTAAGGTCTATGGACATTGATTCCTTCTTTATTACGTTATCTCCCTATTGAACTACCACCCTGTTAACTGTATATTTCACCTATACCTTATGTCATGATATCGTGTAGGACTTCAGATTTTTTTGAGGTTGCTCCAATTTAAGAATCTCTGTTTTTTCTATTTTCTCTTTGTTTTACAATTTCCCATTCATACCAATTTGTTATTGTAAGAGTATTTCTCATTGAAAGTTTACTTCGAATTTATAATATATATGTCATTGTACAGACGAGTGTGTTTTTTAAAAGAAAGTTCTAACTAAGATTCAGAGCTGATACCAACATGTACATATGCCAAACGCGACGAAACTCTCAACGCAAAAACTAAATTGATTGAGATAATGTATTGCCATTGATGCGTGCACATAACAGTGCGAATGAGTATAGATTTAGAACGTTTTTGTTCTTCGAAGTAAGTTTTCATTTCAAAAACCATCTAGTTATATTCCCGGACATTCCGTCTGTGCAGAAAGCATGATTGTACTCATTTACAGCTGTTTCACAGAATCTATTTGCAAGCATACTATTGGTATAGCAATTAGATTAATTTTGACAGACGGCGTTCATCAGCAAAGGATATATATTTGAGTGAAAAAGAAAATGAGGACGATCACGAAAAGCAACAAAAGTTCAAGAAATATTATAATTGTACGATTAAAATTTTTACTTGGTATTTAACGAGCATCTAGTAACCTTGTCGAAAGATAATCATTTTTTAGTAATCACTATCTTACTTATTCCTACTTCTTAATCAGGCATGCATCCGCTATATCCAAAGAAGGTCTAAAAGATCTACATTACATCTTCGAGAATTCAGTAAAACTAAAATTGGTTATTCTAGAAATTTGGAACGTAATCCTATTATGCTGTTACAGTAAGTATAACATGTTTATGGAATCCAGCGGAATCGTTTCCTGTTGGTTGAACATAATATTGGATTTATTCACTTGAAGAAATCATAATATCAGTTGTAGCATCAATCATATAATCGTTTATCTGAGCGAAAATCAGAGTGTATTTTTCAAATACTAGACAACTTATTTCAACCATCTCAATAATTAGGTGAGTTATTCAAAATTTTATGCTTTTCCATTACTATTGATCAGTTGCTTTTTATTCTGGGTACTCTTACCAATAATTTTAGAGGGGCACAATGAAACCTTCAATTTTCAACTTACGTTCAGTATTTTCCTCGAAAATTCATGTGAATTTTCACAACAAATTTGTTTAGTAAATATGGATGTGAGAGGTGACTTTATTCGACTCCTCTCAACGCTTTCGCTAGCTCGAATATTTAACAGTCTTAATAAAAGAAGAAAAACGATGAAAACGAAAAAACCAAGAGAGAGAGAGAAGCCAGACCCACATAGCCAAAGTGATGTGAAAGTATGTGAGCGATATGCCTGTACCAGCCTTCCCCCACCACATGAATGTGGGTCTACAGACACAGAAAATACAAATTTCTAGGAACAAAGAAAACAATCGAAAGAGGAAAAAATGTGTACATCAACACAACGGCAAAGAAAGAATAATAGTAATAGCTTGCAATAATACAAATGAAAAGAAAAAATAAATTTCAAGTGTTAAATGACCAGATATAAGTTCATGAGAACTTAAGAGAATTGAGAACAGTTTTAGACGGACAAGGAAGTGAAATATTAAATGGTCTCGATGAATTTTGTTGCAGATGTCGATATATGTTACAGTTGTAATGTACGATATTTCAATACGATACGAACAACGATTCAATTATTGGAATATTTTTTTGGTCAACGAAACGATATATTGATTGCAGTGTTTAGAGGTAAATCGCGTGAAGAGATCCGGTTGAACGACGAAAGAAAAAAAGATTCACGAGGAAAACAAAATATATTGAAAATCAATATTGTTGGTTTTTTAAAGAAACTATCACTGATTGGAAATGGTATGCCAAACTAGTCAGACCGAATGAAAAGGTCACGTGGGTTTTCTTCATTGAAGTAATCATAAAAATTAACTATCGATTTGATACCGAATGTTGCTGAATCTTTGAATAATGAATTTGTATTAGTGTCATTAAGTGATGTAATATGATATATTAAAAGTGATTCGAAGTGAAGGCTCTTCTCGTGGAAATGTACAGATACCCAGTCTGGATAAGTACCGAGAACCAAAAATACCAATAGATGAGTTAAATATCTGTCCGTAAGTTGCAGTAATTGTATTAAGAAAATGAATTCTTCTATTTGGTTACTCTAGCATTTCTAGCTTGGTTTTGATTCAGAGAGACGATTTCATTTAAATGTCAGTTCTGGTGCTGAACGGTGATTGTCGGATTCAATGAAGCATTGGCATTGTTGATCACAGAAATAATTTCATTTCTATTCGAGTAGCTGTATGAATTAGGTGTATTAGTACTCCAGTTCGATTGACTGTGAGATGTAAAAGTGTTCCGAACTAAATTTTTTCGCAATAGATAGTCTTTACATTTTTATACTTTGACTAAACCATGCTTCTGTTCCGTTGGACGGAATTGAATTCGAAAAGACTTGATGATTGTTCGGCGACTCATTGTGAATACACATAGCAAACGGTAACCCAAAACTAAACTTAGATTTTTGTAAATCTCTAATTGAAAAGCGTTCCGTATTTTATTATATCTGCTGGAAAACGTTGGATTCAACAGTCATATCTTATCACACTTGATATGATGTCAATCGAATTCATCTACCTGATAAAATACCTTGCAAAAGAAATGAACAAAATTTGTCAAACAAATGCTCGATTTGTTATCTATGGACTTTAAATCATTAAAGATAGTCAAATATTTACTTTAAAATTGTTACTGAACAACGATGTTTGTGAAACATTTGGGTATTCGTACTTCTCACATGTGCATGCATACTACGATTGATAATAACTACAAATGTCGTTCGCCGAAGTTAACTCAAAAAATTAGTTGCTAGATTAGATTATATGGCAATGAATTCAAAAAGGAAATATTTTTATTTGAATGGTTTATTTTTGATAGAAACAAATATCACATGCATTTCTCCCCTCTTATTGTTTTTCTAATTATTCAGTATCATCTCAAATGAAATCGAATATCAATTAATGCACATTCTTTTGAATCGAATATAATCTCGTAGTGCATCTAGGTCATCAGCAAATGGATATTTAGCACCAATCAATTCAGCAACGGCAAATCCTGATATCAAGGAAAGATCATGCCCATTGGCTGGTGTAACAGAACATCCACAGAAATACATTCCATTCTCTCCTTGTACCAATCGTATTAGTAATGCAATAGTTTGATTCCGTAATGATAGACTTGGATGTGCGCGTCGATTATCTACTTTTCCATAGATTTTCTTGTCATCAATATTCGGAGCTGGTTGATCATATGGCGAGTACGTAACTAACATCGGTTCGATATCATCATGTTCTGAATGATTTTCTTCTAACATTGCATTTACATTCGGTAACCAAGAACTTAAAATAAATGTATTATAATGATAAAATGTTTTCGTTTTTCTATCATATTTTACATCAATATAATTCGCATATTTACTACACAAATCATTAGCATAGTCTATTGGTAAGATATTTCTATCACGATGAATTATTCCATCTAGAAGATTTGGATCTTTATCATCACTAAATGTTACGTTTGATAATATCATTTTTAGAAATAAGGACATATTCGTATTACCATTATTTAAAGCATCAACAATGACTTGACTATCACATGCAAATATGATTCGATCGTATACTAAATTTTCATTATTAATAACAATCATGATTTGATTATGTTCATTTCGTTTGATACGAACACTGTTAACTTGTGTATTTGTTTTTATGATAGCACCTTTTGTCATTCTATCAAAAACATCGGCTGATGTCTGACACCATGCTTGCATCATGGGTATACGATTTGGTTCTATGGATATTAAACTATCAACAATGGGAAGAATAGATGATGGAATAAACGATAATTTCGTTGATAAAAATGTCGTTGCATACATTGGTACGACAATATTATTCCAAAAACGACTTGATATTCCAAATAATAAACTTAAAAATTTAATTGAAATATAATTAAAAGGATTTAAAAGTGAGAAATGATATAATGATATTTCTTTACCATTGAAAAATTTAGCTACATATGTAACAGTATTGACCATATATTTCCAACGTTTTAAATCATTATTATATACTTGAGTATGCATATGTTGTTTTCCATGTGCGAAAAATGTATTTTCCACCTTATTATGAATGAAAAAAGGAAGTTTAACATTGGTTGTTTTTATATTTAATTCATTTAATAAATGAATATAATTACGAAATATTTCTGGCCATGCTAATACTGAAAGGCCAGTCGTAATACTCTGTTTATCACTTGCCCAGACATGTGTTTTAGCATTGCCACCAAGTTTATCACGTGTTTCATAAATAGTCACATTTCTATATCCACTACTAAGCAAGGCATAGGCAGCACCGGCTCCGCCAATACCACCACCAACAATAGCAATCTTACTCTCACGATTAGGTAATGGTGCTACGCGATTTGTTTTACCAAATAGACGTGATTTGATGTATGTGTATACTGCTAATATTAAAATATATGCAAATGTTGCTATATATTGTAACCAGAATAGGAAACTCATCGTATTTTACTTCTTTATATCATTTGAAAGACTTCTTGTTTATAAGAAGAAGAAAAAAATGGTTAAAAGCCAAAGTTCACTAGCCAACTATTTAAGTCAGGTGAGACGAGTCTCTTAGATAAGTAAAGTGAAAACAAAACAAATCTTTAAAATGTCCTTCAGTGTTCTCTTCTCGTGTCGGATGAAGTAAATAAAAAGCCATGCTTTATTCACATGTTCCTCTAAAATATATTTTGGACTACGAGAGTGATACGTAATGTCGCTTCTGTTGAATAAAAAGAAAATAGCTAATGAATGTATGAACGAATGTATTGAAAGATACTTTTATAGATTCGATCATAAATTGGCGTGACTATTAAAAATACTATTGTAAATGAACCTAAACTTTACCAATATGCTTTATTGTTAAGTAGCAGATATAATTGAATCATGGAATCAATAAAGTTAACTTTTACAGTAAGATCACTGTAAATGAACTTGAATCGATCCGACAAATCGTGTTAATCGTTTTTCAACTATCTTCAGTCTCACTATCACTTGATAACGTTGAATAGTTATGCTTGCGTGAACAACTAGAGATAGATTTAAGGTGATCCCTTGTGTTTTTGGGAGATGATGTGTGTCATAAGATCACTTCCACCTTTGACTCTAAGACTTGCATATCGTCGCTCATGTGAAAGATACACATTGATGTGGATATTTGAGAGTTTCGAAATAACAGTTTTGATTTCAATCAGACAAACATCTACACCCACAATAATCATCAAAGTTTTGCCTTTTCTTTATTCAAGCATAAGAATGTTATATACGATATTGATAATTTTCAATACTAGAAAATTTATTCATATTAATTATAGAAAACCGTTTACGGCACTACGTAGAACAGTTTGTTACAAGGACGAAATATTGAAGTATAGAGCAGCACAAGGAGGTCGCCATTTTCATGAACTTACATATCTCGTTCTAATGTTAACTGGCACAATGTTATAGTTCATTGAATATTATTGTGGCGAATTTTGAAAGTAATCATTCATTTGATCACGATGGCAATTCAATCATAAAGCTTTTGTATCATCTAAACTATTATGGATTAGGCCATGTTCTGGATGTGACTGTTAATGCTATTCACGATGATAAATCCAATCGTAAGTGAGATATATAATAGTTCGAAGATTGAAGATTGGTACTTCGAATACGACATACATGATCATGTCGTACAATTCGTATATGATGAAGCTTGATTTACTAAATTAAGGAATATGTGTATTTGTAGATGTTAGAAAAGGGAAAAGAAACGATAAATGTTACAGAACATGTTTAACAACTACATTTGAATTTTGTTGTTCGATATAATTATGATTGTTGATGCACAATACTGTATCATTTAGTGAACGAAAGTCAGTGTAATTAATTTGAGAGATCTACCATATTTCATGGCTAGTTACGTAAAATTAGTGGGTCGTAACATCAAAGCTATCCCAACAGTTGCTTCACGTCGACGAGAAATAAAAAGCATTCGCTTTACTTTCTTGGTCAAATTTGGTAGTGAGTTCAAACAAACGAATGGCATAAGAAATATAAGCCAATAGCTTAGAAAGAAGAAATAGGGCATCATTTTAGCGCCTAGGTCAAATGGTAAACCACACAGTTGAATAAAAGCCCCTACATTGAGTGGTAAATTAAATATGAGAAAAACTGATGAAATTGACAACAGTTGTATTGTTAGTTTGCGATGTCTACGCCATTCGACGATTTTATAACGATGCCTCCTTTTTAGTACAACACGAATCAGTAAACCGACACTGCAGATAGCAATGATTAAAGTAACGAAACAGCCATGTAAACCGGCTTCCCATCCATTGATGAATGGTATATTGAAATAGCAAGGACTGGCGCTACACACTGGTAATGCATAGTTAAATGTATTGTCACAAGGTGGAAAGAAGATTACCCAAATGTAAAAAGTGACAATATAGACGATGATTGTACATAATGGGAGATAATGAAGAAAGAAACGTCTTCTTTGAGTGGACAGCCATTGGCTGCAAAATACAAAAATATGACGCTCAATTGAAATCCATGCAGCTAGTAAACAGCAAGCATAATAAAAGCCAAGATCAGCTAACCACCAGACGAGACATACAGCTGGCGTTTGTGGCCAAACTTTGCCCATAACGGTAAAATTTAGATAAAATGGAACATCAATTAACTTGAACATCAATGCAAAAATATTCAATACAACAATGCTATGATGGTGCAATGAATTTCGTAGATGTTGATCCATAAGAAAAGAGTACAGAATGAAAAGTGTGCAAGCCAGAGATGGAATTTCAAATACGAGTAAAAGCCAAAATCGAGCAGAAAACGATAGAGAGATATCACTGTCACTAGCTGACGATGCATTATCATCGCTAGTATTACCAGTCATAATTTAGTTGAATTTACTTTTTAGTAAATATCACGTTTCTTAAACAATGACTATGATGTGGCAACGTTGAAAATATTTGTTCAAAGTTAGGTATTCTGAAATCGTAAATATGAATTCAAAAGTGACAAAACATGGAAAGTTGTGACATACATTGATTAATTAAAATTGATATTGAACGATTGAAAAACGTCGTATAGGATTCTATAGATCAGAGTGTAGGCATTTTAAACATGATTCATATACAATAACTGTCAGAACAGGAATCTACTATAGTACTCAATACTTCTTTTCCGATATCTAAAAGTCTAAGAAATACATTTAACCGAGAAGTTTTTCTGACGAAATTTATGCAATCGAACTGAGTACGAGACCCCAAGTGTGCGACAACATCCGATCAAATTTACTAGAATAGTATTATTTCAGAAAATTTGACTTATTGATATTGTAATCAGAATAAAAAAATAATCATTTTTTTAGTTCGTAAATCCTTCTTTTTTAACACAAAAAGTAGCCGTCACGTTTTCTCTAAAGTCAAGGGTCTAATCACTCGAACTTAAATTTAGAATATTTCTAAAGTTTTATCTATTTAATTACACCCATTTGAATGAATTCAATATTCGTATTTCAAATAAATCGAGTGCAACGAATAGCCTTACGGTTTTTTCACCTGATTATGAAATAAGTTTATCAAACATCTCAACGATTCAAATTATCTTTAATTGTGAGTACGTATTATGTGTCAATCCGAATATTATTTAATATTTGATACGAAAGGAAAAATACAAAATTTTCATTCTACAGCTGATCTCATTCTAATATCTAGAGCTGATGTCGTATTACACGTGAAACAAAATTCTCAAAAAGACTCTAGTTGTATTCTCTCCTGTAGCCATATATCGATGAGACTTTTGACTGATGAAACTGCGATGTTTCATAGTTCGATTCTATTGAGAAGGCGTGAAAAATTTGAACAAAAGAGAAAAACGATGTTTAGAAGAAAATTAAGAATCAGTAGCTCACCATTGATGAAAAAGAGACGCAGAGGAGAAAACAAAAGGAGCATACAATCATTATTCTCAACACATTCCACTGAACACACAACACAAAAAAGTCTCTGATTACTTTTTCAAAGAGTGAAGAGAAAATGATATAGATTATGAGATTGTTTCATTCTTGTGAAAAAGTAATTTAAATGCTTATAGTCTTGAGTATCTTGCTGCTGTATTCAGTGAAATCATGCTTCACAAAAGATATTTGAAAAATTTTTACTTATTACCTATCAACCAGTTAATTCAAGCAAATTTTACTACTTTACAATTTATATTTAAGTATCTTGTTTTCTTTTTTACATTTCATAGAAAGTTGAACTATAAATGTGTGTGTACGATGTTTCTAGATGAGTGTACTGTAGGCAGAAGGTTTAATTTCTGTTTACCTTTTCTTCTCGTCTTATGGCAGGTCCTTGTTTACCATATTGTCTTTCTATTGATTAAATGGTGTAATTCTATGGTGTCGTGAATTAGTGTGCGGTATAAGTTCATCAATACTAATATCTCACATATCAAAAATCATCACAATGCGACATACATATCTACTATATTTCTATTGCCTCTTCTTTCCTATTAGTATGAACACTTTAATGATGTCTATGAATTACATTAGCATAAAATTGTTACATAAACACTCTTCTATCTAATTAAAATAGCAATGTCACCAATGATATAGACAAGGGGGAAAAGGCGATATTCCAGTACTCCAGCGTACTCCCAGGCTGTAGTACGATAACTATGCTTCAGCAAGTTATACATATTTCAAGCCTACTACACATCTGTGTTATGGTACAGTAGTGGGAGTACAGCCAGCACAAGCCCATCTCACAATAAAGCTATAATACTCCGTTTTATTTCATTGACTTCCAATTCTGGAGTAAGATGAAGTATTTTAGCTTTATTGTGAGATGGACTTGTGCTGGCTGTACTCCCACTACTATACCATAACACAGACGGGTAGTAAGCTTGAAATATGTACAACTGGCTGAAGTATAGTTATTGTACAGCCTGGCGGGAGTACAGGGATTACGCTGGAGTACTGGAGTCTCACCAATTCCCCTTGAGATATAGATCATTTTCATATGCTTAGAGAAAAACATTTTTACGAATAGATAATCATCAAATATCTGATTGAAATGTAGAAGCAATATTCTTTTTTTCGTTGAAGCTCCGGTATATAAAACAATTCCTGGTAGAGAAATACGTTCAAATATACAAAAAAGAACTGGTTTTCACGGGATTTGTCACAACAATTACATTGTGTCTCATAGGTTAGTTCTATAGAGACTGTGCCAGCAGGTTATCTTGTTTGTGCAGATATTACATGTGTGTTGAACGGTCTGTCGTTTGGTTCAATGACTTCAATTTTTGGTTCGTAGGTGTAAAATTGAATCAAAGATGAAGAATATGAAAGAAATTTTCTAAGAATGTTGAAAAATACTGCGTGTTCAATTAAATAATCTATTCGCCAGAGAAAATAAGAGGAATGTGATTATGAAAACTGTAGCAAGTTTCTGTTTAGTGGATTTTTGGCATCATATATATTTTGTGGCTACGAATTTTTTTCTGCGTTAGTATAATCATTTGTGAATATTCACCTTCTATATTTATATATTACGAGAAGAGAAACTATCGAAAGGAACGACGAACTAAATCTTATTTTATCACAGCATAAAATACGTAACGAAATACATAACACACATACCACAGAGAAGATAATATTGAACAATAAAAATATGAACTACAACGATGAAGACATTCAATCGAAAGTTGAAGAACTTAATGATAATCACATCAAAATACAAAGAAAAATCATAGATCTTTCATTGCAACTAAGACGAAATTGTTCTCAAGTAAGAGACAAAAATATTGTACAGGTTGAGTTCTCAAACAAGAATATTTTGGTACTGTAGAAAAGTTTTGTTTTTCTATTTATATCTACAAATGATTACTACAGACACGACAAGACATCAACAATCAGATAACTCATGCAAGTTATTTCATTTAAATGAATCAATGTTTATGCGAGTTGTTGCGAAGTGAAATTAATTTGAAATGAGCCAAATCTAATAGGATGAAATGCGCCATGCATCTGAAACACGTTAACTGCTATTCTCAAAGTATTCTTGGACACTTAAAAGACATATTTACATCAACATAGAATATTACTTCATCTATGCAATAACGTGCATGATATTTCGCCGGGTTTTCTTCTCATGACCAATTTTACCGTAAATCAAAAGCGGAAAAACAGTGCATACTATGGTTCTATCTAAAATCATTACGCATATCACATAAAAAGAAAAAATGACTATTGCTTTACATACTCTCCCTCATGAGAACACGAAGAACTAATGAAATTGATGATTCTGTTATGCTTGTTTTTAATTAGTCTAACCAATTTAACCGTAGATAATGAGAGACGAATCACACTTGGTAAATATCTCCTATCAAAATATTTATATTTATTATTTATTTTTTTCGAACTATTCTTGTGTCATAGGTTCAGGCTCATGAATCTGTACACATCAATTATATAACACTGCGAAAGGCTTGTGGTAAAATGCAGTAACAACATTTAATTATAAATAATTGATAAAAATGATTGTATAAGGATCATACAATCAAAATATGGAAATATTCATTGAAAAAAATCTACTACATACAAGGTCTAGACAGGTACCATCATAAGAAATCTAAATGAAATATGAAGCATCGTTTAACTTATAAAAGTTGGAATGACCATGCTTAAATTCTTAGTCTGCCAGAAGTTGACGGGCATATGGAAACAAGACTGACATGAAGATTTTCTAAGATAATTGTTGCTGTATGACTAAGTTCATTTCAGAATGGTTCTACAGTTTCAATGATATTTAAACGTGATGAAACATCAATACAATCAAATAGAATGGTGACTTTTGTTTCGCTTGTGTGTGTGTAGTCGAATAGATTAAGAATAACTTAGTCCGATTCATCGATGATGGTCAATAACTATCTAAGAATTCACGTGTAAGATGATTTTGGTTACCATGTGTGCTTGGAAGAAAAAACTCTAGCTCTTTAATTATAATCACTAAAATCGTTTACAGTTTGAAAAATTATTAATGTAGAATTGTACTACTTAGGAATACCGAATAGCATATATACTGGATACTTTAACTATAAGGTGAAATAGGTTAGACTTGTTGATGTATTTTGATTATTGAATGAAAAATTGTAATACGTCTATAAATATGAGACATAAAAGTAAAGTTATTTATTATGTACGATCTGTCACTATCTTTAAGTGTATGACAAGTCGATTTTCTATCAATAGAAGTCATATAATTAATATAAATAGATACTATCTGAGAGCGTTCTGAATAGTGATTTGAGTTCCAATCTGTCTGAGAGAACGTCTCGCGCAGTTTTTATTTTTATATTTTACCTACTCATCGTTTGAAAATGATTCTTTTTTGAAATATTCAAGAATAATTGATAATCTATTCTTCCAAAGACATCTTAATTACTAGCGATATGTCGTATCATTTTTCTTAACGAAAGACATTCAACTAATGAAGAATTGTTCGACAATCAGGAAGTCCACATGTTTCATGTGTGTTTGTGTGTGTGTGTGTGATGAAAGAGAATTTCTCTTATAGACTAGCATGACTATATTGAATTAGCCATATAAGATGAGATAGAAGAAGCATTAAAACAAATATAAAAAATGACACAAGAGCAGGATTATTTTTTCTTTAATTTTTACCTATTGAATCATAAGATATCTGATGTATTCTTGAAAGATAATTACAAGATTTTCAGAGAATCGATGTACTGAAAAAAATACTCATGCCCTAAAGTCATGAATAAACAAATCTTTCCAGGATAAAACGTCGATATCCGTTACTACAATACCATTGTGATAAACGAAAAATGTAGCCGATACTAAGTATCAGAGGAGTTCGCAGAGTAGGACAGGACCAGAATTTTGGGAAGATGTCTTGTCCTGTCCAAGGCAAAGCAAAACTTTCGTTCCCTGAAAATTTTACTCATGCCAACTTCGATAAGAAAATAGCATCATTTATATTTTTCTTGAACACGTTCTACGTGTTAAGAAAAGTTCAGATAGCATTATCATCTAGTAAATAACAATGTTATAAGTAGCTGCCTAATTCGAGTTCGAATATAAACAGACATCCGATAGGAAAAACTATTAGATTTTTCTAGAATAAATTTAGTTTTAGATGAACTTTCCAATAAATGAAAACCAAATGTTCCTATCTTTCCTCTCCTCCTTCTACTGAGAGAGAAACGTGTTTTCGCCTCTGTCTCGCCACATCCCCCGCATCTATGAACGAAACTCATCTTAAACTAAATCTATTTCTAACTTTCGTAGTTTATTTTCGAATTGACAGCATGCAGTTGAGTGTTCTTTATTCACATGCGAGTATTTTCTCTATCTCTTCTGCTGAGGATAAGGAGTGGGAGAGGCCTTCGATAAGGAGGAGCGTCCTCATGTCTATTACGCATCCACATTCCGGACTTAGATACAAACATAGACCTAGACCCATACCCAACCATGTATCTCTTCTATGAATCATTTTCCAAATAAAAATAGTACATAAACTCAAGTATGAAGATTGTAATAATTCCTAGTATTTTGCAGAGCGAGTCGGGGCAGGGCAGGGCGAAAATATTTTGAAGTAACTGTATTTTGGCAGTACAGTGCAAGGCATGACCGGGAGGCAGGGCAAGGAAATTCGCCCTGGGGACACCTCTGCTAATTGTGATGGAATCTTGTTGCATTCCTTCATGATGTGACAGAGAGAGGCTGTAAGTTATATTATTCCTAGAAAAATATATTCATTTCCCAGATACATAATGTACACATCTACGACTGAATCATAGTTGTTTAGTAACCCCCTCCCGCCCGCCCCCCCTACAATAAAAGACCCCGGGTCTTCTATTCTGTTCCAGCGTAAAAATTTTCCAGGGGGTTTTTTATCAGGAACCAAATTTTTTTCCAATATTTTATTTAAAAGTTTTTCTAGAAAACTAAGGCAATTTTCAGGAGTCCCATCGGGATTTGCAGGGTGTCATTATCATTATGAACACATTCTCTTAATATTTCCAACTGAAAATGCTAAGAATCAAGCATATTTTGATGGGAAAACACCGATTAAAGTCCCTAATTAGCAAAAAATTATTAATTAAAGGGATTCTTCTATTACGTCGGACGAACTTTTTCTCCAGGGGGGGGGGGAGGTAGGTTATTTCAGCTTGATACCTATAAATAGTAGTAGTTGTGTTAAATTTATTTGGTTTAAGTTGATCAATATAAAAATAGTTTTCCATGATTGTGTGTTCTAGTCTAAACTCTGTTTGTTCATCGAGTAAAATAAATTCAGGGATAACAATATTGAACAAAACGCTTTTCATTAAGTATGAAAATAGATCTACTGAAAGAAGTGGCCATTGATATGAATGAGGTATATTTGTATTCATTAATGAGATCGTGTTTGTTGGATTCTAATGAAATGGCATACACAAGTGATATAGGAGACTGTTGAAAGAGTAATTAAGTAATGAATACGATGATAATAATGATGATTTGCTTCGTCGAAAACGTTGTACGCCACCCATCATATTTTTATTTGTAATGGAAACATGACTTTTCTATGTCTGTCATCGAACTGGCAGGGCCAATGAGTTTAGTTTCGATGTCCCACCTCGAAGTTTCCCTTGATGGGAGTACGTATAAATCTTCTCTTTATTCGCATTCACATCGAATTATTTCAGAACATCATATTACACAAGCAAGAATTTCAATAGATAAACATAGAAATAGAAAGAACGATGTTTTTCTTTTGACATAATCAATCGATGACTAAGTATTTTGAAAATAAGCGATCAAATAAAAATATATGTTATAGTGGATTTTCTGCAAGTATAAAGCCTGATAGTAGTGCTTTTAATAGATTTCTTCAATTAGTAAAATTCAGGAGTTTCTCGACTCGATTGAATTGGATAGAACACCTATCACTCTAGGTATTCAAGTGTATATTGATTATTTTGTTTACATTAAAACTCGTGGAAGCATCTCTGAATATCAAAACACCAGCTACTGAAGTTGTGTGCATCGAATAATTTTCTGATTAACTATCTTTGTACTTCTGTTCGTAATAAGGGATCCTATTATTTTTCTAATCAATCGTAGTTTTTGATTTTTATGTATTATGTTCAGTAGGAACTTGTCGACTTCTCTGAAAAATCTATTCTCTATGATTTGTCCGTATATAGATTTTTGTCACTTTTATTGAAAACACGATTTGATTGTTGGAGCATCAAGACTTTTTTCCATTGATATACATGTATGTATGTATCTGACTAGAGTATTAATTCATCAATTGTTTTATATTGATCATAAATCTAACAGTCAAATTTCGTTTTCTCCTTATTTCTGAATCAATTTTTATATTAATGGTAGTGTTTGCCTCTTTAAATCTGAGAGTGTTTTTCATTTGCAAGTACGTATCATTGCTCACAGAATATGTTGTTACTGTATTCGAAATGATTCAGATTAGATGAAAACAAGTTAAATTGTTAACATGTCATAAAATCAAAATAAGTGCTTACTCTCGTCTACAGACACTACTTAACGTATTAATAATATAATAATCCTCGAGCAAAAGTGACTTCAACCGTTGTGAGCATTAAAAAGTTCTTCGAGAAATCAAGTCATGTTATGATGATGCAGATAGAGTTGTAAATGAATGAATGGATTGATCCACGGTAATCAATGAACACTGCCCAGGATTTCTTCTAAAATTTTCTTTGTTTGTATAGGTTTTGAAATAAAATGAATAGGACATTCATATTTTGGTATAATGAAAAAAAACGATGAAAAATAAATTTAAAATCACATAAATATATACTACATCAATAAAGATTAAATTTAACCTAGTTCAAGTATCTTGCAATTAAAATCATCAAGCCACATGAAATGTTTCGCAATTTTCGTTGATGTGAATCTTGATGAATAGAAGACAGACGCATAAAAATATGAGCTAGGATTTGAACATTATATATTGGTTGATGATTGCCATTTAGTGCCCTCTATCCTATTTTTTTCGGATTAGTTACGAATCATCCCTATAAAACAAATAAAAAACGGAACGTCTCTGTTTTCTTATTGAACGTCTTGACGATACAATTCTCGTAAGTTCTTTCTTTCTCTGTGAAAATCTATTATCTGAACAGATCGTGCAAATCTGATAGCCTACTATATGCATTAACTTGTATCAGTAAATTTCTCGTCAGCGTTTTTTTTCTACATTTTTCTTGATTGTATACATTAGAACGAATCTGTTTTGAACCTCTCATCAGCCCTTTCGAATACTAGTTAGTTTCCGAATGCCTGTATACAAGTGATTGATGAGAATGTCAGATACACATTAATTTACAATAGTGGTGAGCTAGTAAGTGTTGATTTAGTAGTCTTGAATATTTTTCAATATTCAAGTTGATAAAATTTTCTTCGAAGATTGACAGTATAGAATTTTAATTTCACAATAAAGCTCTATGTTGTTAATCTTCTTTTGTTGTCATCTTACAGTATTATTTTTGTAACCAATTTGATTTAAATTCGTTAGGAACCTGGAACTGGAACTTTCCAAAGTTTACTCATCTAAATTGAGCCTGTATTTCTATTCTACATTGTACACTTAGAATCTGATTTAAAATCAGATTCGAATATGCATTGCTTCAAAATATGTTTTCTTTTCCATTCATGTTGCAAACAAATCTGATTCCGAAGAATTGAAGTGGTAAAATTCTAATTTGATGAAGGATTTGATGCATTCCTTCAAACGAGATAATCATATTTAAAGATATTCAGTAAGAGATGCATATGCAATATTCACCTAAACGTTTCTATTGCAAAATATATGTATCTATATATAATATGAATGCTTTGCACATTTAACCTGGTGACTAATTAGGACCGGAATTACGGATTTCAATAAAGATATGAATTCACGGAATAGAGGACATTTCAATTGTACTTTAGATTTTTCTATTTATATTTCAATATATACATATCATGACTATTACATTAATTACGATAAAGAATTCGTAGATCGCATAAAATCACCTTGAGTGAGAATTAAGTTTTCTTGATCAATCGAAGACGTGCATGTCATATTCATTGTTGTAGACCATTGCTTTTGATTATCTCAATAATCTGAGGACATATTGTGTCAACAGATTCCTTTCCCTTTTAAATTTATGTTTCTCAGGTCATTCTGAGAAATATTCATTTAGAAATGTATGATAATTATTAACGACGACAGATGACAGCTTATTAAAAATTAAAATTTCTTACTACGTCTGTGCTTTATAAGTAGAACCGTGTCATTTTGAAATGACGTCATACTTAATTGGTGAAAGAGTAATAAACAAGAGAATATCTTTAAAAAAGAATAGTATTTTTTAAACAAACTATATGATACTGAATGACATCATGAGATATTCCATTGTATGAAAAATTTCGTAGAAGTCAGTCATTTTTATTCAACGCAATTAACTTGACTAAAGTCAAGAAGATTCGTTTCCTTTTCTGTATTTCGATAGTCACTAACTATATGTTTTTATACCTTAATGGGAAACGTTCTAGAAAATAATTATGAATAATCAGAGAGCACCTATTTGTCTAAGCTTTTTGATGATTTCGTTCGTGATTGAAGCATTTCTATTTTTTTGAATCTTAACTGATATTGATAATCTGACTAGACTCGAATTGAATTGTTCACGAATCGAAAGAATTAGTAGAGAACTATGAGGAGAAAAAGAACTAGATATTTCAAAGTAAAGTAAATATCAGTTCGTCATCATTTTCTGTAGTATGAAAACTCTCACATTTATGTGCGATCTAGATGAAAGTTTCGAAACAACGATAAGTCATTCTATGAATGTTTCAAAAAATATCATCATTGTTTCTTCTGTTTTACTTTCTTTATATATTTTTTTTGTACTTTCTGAATTGACTGAAAGATTCGAATATAGAAGAACTTCTTCTAATCTCATTCATTCATACAAAAACAAATACACGTTTGTTGAATTAATGAAAGAAATGCATCATTCAATATCATAAATGAAATACTCTTGTTATTACTATGTTAACTGTTGTTCATGTTTTGTAGACATGAACTAAATAAAAAAGAATCAACAAACTACTAATTCGAACATGAACAGAAATACATTGATACTGGTATTATTAGCATGCAGATCCATTCGATGTATTTTTAGATTGCGTTCAAAAGCTAGTGTTTTACTTTGTATGAAATTTACGTAGAATGTATCAAATGATGGAAATACAATCTTACTTTCAGTTTAGAACTCTTTCGTTTAGTACTTGTCTATGTTTTAATAAACATAACTTGTATTTAGAACCCTTTCAACGCATTTGAATCAATGCGCAGCAGTTATGTAGTTGACATTTTTTCTCAGTTAATTTTTCGTATGTTCACGAGGTTCGTTGGAGCATACGGTAAATTATCAACGAGGAAAACCTCAGTATCTTGAATATCATATGTTCCATCCACCAAGAAAAATGCTTAACATGTAGAACTGAAGTAACTTTCGAAACTAAACAGAACAACTCCTTCGAACAAGTACTTTTGTTGAACAGTATAATGACGTTTGCACGAAAATGTTTTTCATCTAGTAGTTTTCGCAGCACTTTATGAGACTTTCTTGGTAATATGCATCTAGTTGATTCTATTGACAAAAATCAATATTTTTCAAGTGAACCAATGCACAGATAGTGAGATTATGAAACAAGTTTTATAACTTATTAAAGTTAGCCTATTTTAAGGCTAGATTTATTTTATATTAGCGACAAATCACTTTATTTATCAATTAAATTTTATATAATAACCTTCTTTTTAATTCAGAAGACAAATTATCGACAATAGTCATTGACAGTGTTCTAGCTTAGAAATTCAACCATTCTTATGTACTTATCAGTTTTGCTCCTTCTCATCATTGATGACTTTGTCTCAGAAAAAATAACAATTTCAATCGAAAAGCCAAAAGAACACATTTTGTAATCAGAATGCGGGTGAGTCTCATTTTTCATGACGATAGTCAGGTTCATGGATGATTGAGTAGTTGTATCTACAAAACTAATCAGAGATCATTGTAGATTGATAGTTATCCATGTTATCAGTTATGTTATACTTAATGGATATTGCTCCTTGTGAACATTTTTATCTGGCAAAATTAAGATTTTCTAACGGTGTAGTTATCTAATAAAGAGCTAGAAAATTCAAAGTTTCTAGCTTGGTCATTACTAGACTTAGTAAATTCATTATTTTTGAAATCTATCTAACAATAAAGTTTCATATAAAAGTGAAAAGAAGTCAAGAAAATATCTACTTTGTTGTTTAATGCAATAAAAGAAAAGCATATCTCATAAAATCAAGTCATACATTTTGTTTCAGTATTGTTTTTTCTTCTTTCAGATGGTTGACAACACCACTTCGTCTCGTGTTCGAAAAGTTGGTGGTAAACCTAGATAAAACTGTTCGAAGCAATTCATGAGTGTTTTGTTTCATACTTTGCAGGTGTACGATTTACTGCCGATGTAGCAGATTCATTGAATAAACAAGAAGACAATCCACTGAAGACTAGTATTCAATTTGTTTTTACGAATTTTTATTCTTGATTGTATTATTCATGTTTTTTTTTCTATTTTTATTTCTTAGCTGAATTACAATGGGAACAGTGTTGTAATAAGGAATGTTCGTTTGATTTATATTTTGGTATTGTAAAACTATCTCATATTTATACTATGACCATGGATGTAGTTTTTCATCAATATCCTATCAAACTCGAAACAATTGTCGATCATCAAAATACACGTGGATTGGAACTATTGGTGACTGAATGTTCGAAATCTCATCCTGAGAATCGTACTAGTTTTGAAGTTGAAATTATAATTAATCCAGAAACTACACCCGGATCTTTTCATCGAACATTCTTGTTGAAAGAATCATCAGAATCACAACAAAGACCTGTTAAAATAAATGTGAGCGGAAAAATATTGCGCGAAGGACAAGGAACGGCAACATTGCGACCTGGAGTCCATATGAAATCAGTAATCACACGAGCAAAAGACGATGAAGAATGACGATCGAATTGTATTTTGTGCTGTTGAAAAGAAAATTGGTGCTGCACATCAGCAAAACAATTAGTGTGATCTGCTTTTAATTTTATGTTTCATTTGAATATGATATGGAAAAACAAAAATAATGAATCATATGACCATGAGACTTATTTTTTCATAAAATAATCAAACATTTGGCTAAGCAGTCATGATTATATATGGCTCATTTACGGACAAACAATGATATTGTTACTAAACGTTCGGAGCGAATGGAATATGTAATAAATTGGAGATTCAATAGAAATTAGAGGGAACTGTGCGCAAAATTTTATTTGATAGAATGTTTATGTTCTTGCATTACGATAGCATTTATTTGACGTCAATTTTATAGACATGCAATACCTAGGATGAAAAACACATGATGTCGTTTGCGTCATTTTGATATAAATTTTTCCATTGCAAGCTGAGATTGAGAAATCAAAAACATGTCATTTCGGGAGATGACACGGGCATAATCTTGCATTTTTAAAAATAAATACACCAATGAAAAATTGCAGGTTCAATGATGATGATGAAACGAAGGAATTTAACATCCAAGTTATCTTGTGGAATTGATCGAAACTAAATCAATGTTTCCTCTTGAAAATGAAACAAGAACAATTTGGTTAGATTCGTTTGAGGAAGCTGTACAAGTGACCAACTGTAGCCCATGGATTTGGCCTGGGTTGTCCAGATCTAACCCAGCACGTGTTTATCGGCGTTCAAGTTTTCGATAAGTTTCATTTACTCGATTTCCGTCTAAGATGGAAAAGAATGTAACGGGTGGTCCAGATTAAATTACCAGCTTGTGACAGGCTTTTTTCTCCAGCTAGACCCAACTAAAAATGTTGGTTCTTGTGTTCATAGAAATAGAATTTCAAGCAGATTTGATTGATATATTCTTTTAGAAAAATTCACGTAGCATTATTCTTTGGAATTAGTAGTGATGGAGGACAGAAAAGGATCACTTGCTCGCCAACTAACTGCAATAAAGTGTCACTGTTATTTGCTACATGGTTATTCTATTTAGTATTCAAAGGGATAATGGAAAATCTCCAAAGCGTTATTGTTTTTAGTCAGAAACTCAAGTTTGTAGACTGAGTTTTTCAATCTTGAAACTTGTCTACGAACTCCAGCTACTTATCTAGTTTTGACGTGCTTTCACGGTTATGAAAACACTTCAACATCTTTATCTCATTAGAGCAGTTTGTAGAGCTTGAAATTCGGTATCTTTGTATGCAAGAATAATCATTTTTGAGGCCCTATACTTTACGAAGATTCATTGAGAAAAGTAGGATGTCTTTGCTCATGAACATTTGTTAGGTTTTGAAGAAGAACGAACTAGAATTATGGAACTCAGCTCATGTCGAGATACATTCAAAATTTCTACATCTCTCACTGGAAAAGTGGAATTTTAAAACTCCATCTAACCGAAAAATGATTAATTTTTACATGAGTCTGATTTTTTAGTTCATCAAATGGTGTTTTTCTGTCATTCAACACTTATACATCCATAGAATAATGCTACATGAATTTTTCTAAAAGAATATATCAATAAAATCTGCTTGAAATTCTATATCTTTGAACATAAGTATCAAAATTTTCAGTTGAGTCTAACTAAAGAAAAAAGTCTGTCCCAAACCGGCAATTTAATGTGGGCTACTCATCACTTCCAGGTTTTACTAAATTGTTGAGCATTGATATAATAGAGTAGAATATGATATCTGTCTTTACATATTCATTCCTGATATTGGTCGTATGTGCAAGTATAGCTTTATCGATTGAATAAAATTGATCATTTTCCTTTTGAAGTTAAATCGTGATACATATGGTATATTTCACATGCAAGTCATTGATTAACAGTCAATTAAATGTTCTTTTATCAAGCAAAGGCTGTAAACAAATATGCAATGTGACAAAAAAATGCAAAACTCTCTCATGAATTCCCTGATTTCTAATTGACGAATGGTGGGAAAACCTCTTGGATGACAGATTCAACCGATTTTTAGAGTGGATCTTCTATCTTACAATCATTTTTGATACGGTCAGAAACTTTCAAAATTGGATTCTATGCCATCCTTACAGCTATATGAAAATCGCTTCATGGAAAATATCATACGACTCTCAAGCTAATCAAATATAAGCCCTCTTTTATAATAAGTTTGAGAATACATAGATAAGGTAGTTATATGTATATGACCCTTAGGTATCCGATTCAGGGCAGTGATGAAGAAAAACATCGAAAAATGGTATCCTGTTGGTATCTTTTAGTAGTATTCGTCAAACACTTACAGTAGTAATTTTTCAATGCAACCAACTTCTATCTTTCAAAGCGCAAAGTAGATTTAAAAAGCTGAAGTTTCAAAGCAAAAAGTCACTAAAGGATTGTCTTTCATATAATCATGTAGAATTTCACTTCTTTACTTCAATCAGCTCATGTGAAACATTCATTCGATCGTTTGATTTGGGTTCTTTCCATTCAAATATTGAAGAATTTAAGCCCCTCCTCCCCCCCCCCTAAAAAACGTCAATTTTCGGGAAAATTCCGAAATTGAGAAAAATGCACCAGAAGATAGCCCATTCTTCGCCCTTTCAGAATTGATATAGGTTTTTACCCCAAATCTCTTTTTTTGTAAGTTATCTAATTTTCGTCAAAAATTCTGAAATATCGGAAAAATTTGTCGAAAAACTCTTACATTTCTACTACTGCTCCCAGAAAACTGCTATTTTCACAGCCAAAAACCATTCTAAGTGCAACAAATCGTACATAAGCTGAAAGATGAACATTTGGGCTTTCACAATATGTGCTTATCTCAAAATCGACTTTTCTGAAAAAATTCGATTTTCTGAGGGGTTCCCCGTTAATTCCCAATGAATGAAGTTTTTTCAGAAAAGGGTGAGCGAATCTGAAGGATGAGTGCTATTTGTTTGCCATTAAGATTATTTTGCGCATTTACAACAAAGTCAGAATTGTTACATGACATCCGTTATAGAGATAATTAGGGAGAAATCACTACAGAAATATCCGTTAGTAACATCTCATTTGAACGTAGTGTTTAAAAAATATGGCCTGTAATTCATTAAAATATTCGATCGATAATATCGTTTTTTATATTTTAGTTGAAATGAAAGTGTGATAATTGGTAGATATTGATTAAACTCCTTGATTGATTCGAATCCATCAACTTTTTAATCGATTTAAGAGAAATTCTGTGCAAAACTTGAATTGAATTTTATTAGTGTTTTCAAAAGTCTATTGAGATCTTTGACATAAGAGAATTCGATATAAACGCAATGTAAAGAATTCAAGAACCCGTTTCGAATCATTATCTGTATTGAGTGTGGAATATATTCTGAAAGATGTAAGATTCGAGTCTCTATCCAATGGCACACTTGTAATTGGATTGTCAGGATAAGCTTGACACTTTCAGTTGAAAATAATGTTGCTTCACTTATATACCTGTAAACTAAAATCACTTTTTCTTGATCAGATTCGCTTTGGAGTCTGTTTGGACTTTCTTAAAACGTGCGTGAGACTCAGATTTTCATCCTATATCGACTAGTGTAGGTTCTGATTGGTTTTATGTATCGCAAAGTGGGAATTCGATCGGAAATACTACAGTGGATGTCTAATCGAGCTTGCGCTTTGAGCTTTCTCTCATTTAGTTTAAAGATCTGTGGTACTTTCAAACTGTCGTTAACTGACTAGAAATTACATGCTTTGTGAAATACACATCGAAAACTTTTATTGGAAATGAAATCTGGCAGTTAATGTTCTTTTTTCTATTGTAGGTTCGAAATTAAACAACAATCCCTAAAACGTATTCAAATCGACAAAAAGCTTCTGGTAAACCGGCGCAATCAGGATAAGAATCTACGGATCCACAGTCTTACGAATCTAAGAATAAATGTAAATTATCATAGGCCGCAAATTGGTTTAGTGAATGCATTTAATAAAAAATGCTCTTACTTTTCTGTTTATGTATCAACACCAAGGGGGAAACAGCTGATTATTGATTAGATATGATTATCAGTGATTATCAGGGATTATCAGGGATTAGTGTTGATTATGAGTGAGTAGGTAATCACTCATAATCACTGCTAGTATTGATTAGGAGTGATTACCTAATCACTCATAATCAACACTAATCACTGATAATCACTGATAATCAATAATCAGCTGTTTCCCCCTTGATCTACACCCAGGAGGATCATTCCGATAATCGGATCCAATTGGATGCCTGTCGGATCCGATCATGTTTCTATCGAGGTTTCTCTAATCCGACGAGATCCCATCGAATTCCTGGTTGCTATCCAAAATTCATACCCCTGGTGTTGGATTTCATCGAATTCTACTATCGGAATCCGATTGGATTTCATCGTACGATCATACAGGCCTCTACTATTAGAATTAAATGCTAATTCATACAAAAATAAGAAAATAGGTTTTTCCCATCGGATTCGTTAGTGTTCCCACAACCCGGATTCCCATTGGATTTCATCGGATCAAAGGATTCAATCGGATTCGGTATTGGATTCATTCACTTGGGTAATGGTTTATTCAGTAAAATTTAAGTATGTCCGAACAGAACTTAAATAGAGGTTACATTTCACCCCAAAACAACGTCCGATATAGTATAAATTAAAATAAGAGGTTTTTCAATAAATAGATTCACTAAAATAACTTGCAACCATTGACGATTTTCATTTATTCTTAGATTTATGAGACTTCGAATAGTTGATATGATTAGCAATTTTGGCTTCGTGTTCGTTTCGTCGTTTTTATACGTTGATCATTTTCGGATTGATATAAAGAAAAGAAAAAACTAATTTGCATAAAAAATACATATTTTTATTTTGTTGTTAATATTGCCCTAAACCAACGAAAAAAAAACTCACAAATCAGTACTAACTTTTCATTGTGGTCTTAAAATCGGTCTGAATGAAAGAAACAAATATTTAATTTACATGCTTTATAATTTCTGTAATAAATTTACTTTCTCTTAATTAGGGATGCAACGATGACACTGAATCACTGGTTCACCGTTCTAACGGTAACTGTACCAACCGGTAACCGCTCCACCGGTAACCGCTAATACCAGTTCATTCAAGGGACGTAACGGTGAAAACAACCGGCCGTCGCCGTAACCGTCCTAACGCCTTTGAACGACCTTATATGGCTTATTTTGGTTCATACCGACAGGATTAGGTGAATACCGGCTAGTTTGAGTGTATCCGGGCAAGGACTGGTTACTATGGTATGTACCGGTGATATATAATTCACTATCATTATTGCTTCCCTTGTTTGTAGTGGTTTATACCGGCTAATACTGGCTGATATTATGGCTTATGCCGGCTTATAACGGTAACCGGTGAAACGCCTACCGGTTGGTACCACTAACGGTAAGGGTGGTTACCTGTCGGAACGGTTACCGGCTGTACCGGTTACGGGTGAACCGGTCACCGATTGTAACTGTTATCGTCACCGTTGCATCCCTACTCTTAATCGTCACTGTTGAGAATTATCTAAATTAAAGAAACAAAAATAGTCATCTATACACAAATATAAGTGTATTTTGGTAGTGTATTAACCTCCAGTTCACACCACGGTGCCTATAAAAAAACTGCCATTAAATTGCGGTGCTTAATTAAACCATTGATGGTACTTCAAATAAATATATGACATGGATCGAAATCGCAATAGTGAGCAAAGCACAATGGATTTTTCCAATCCTTCTGCCTTTTTTTCGTGCATTTAGACTTATTTTTGGCAGTTTATATCGGTTTGAATTTCATACCAATCAATTACATTCACACAACCACCAAAGAATCGAAAAGAGCAGCAATAAGCACTCCTTTTTCTTTCTATGAATGCGAAAAAAAATTACATTTTAAAGGAATTTGTTTGTCGAAGTGTATTAAAATAATAAAATTCCTCGTGTACGCTTGATTTTTTGCAGAGAGAAAAATTTCTACCGACTAAGAAAAAAAGAACTTTATAGCGGTAACAATCGTCGATAAATAAACTTGATAGAAACGTAAACGTACACGGGTGAAACTTCAATTTACAAACGAAACTATGATAAATGTCTCATCGATTCTTCTCATAAATGAAACGAAGGTATGAAAAATTTCTTTCCTTGCTTGAAAGAGGGGGACAATTCGAAAATCATGCACAACGTATTGAGAGTATTTTGTATAATCGATAGAGAAAATGTTGAAGCAAGAAATATCGAAATCGAATGTCACAGAAAACCAGGGCTGCCATTTCTTATTTTTCAAATGGAGTTAATGAAAGTCCAAATGAAGTATATTTGTGGTATATTGCATTTTAGAATGGGGTAAACAATTGGGGTACATTGTATCTCACTCTAAAATGGATAATTTGATTGAGAAACCCGATGGAATTAAACTTCTTTTGCAGAAAGAAAACTCAATATTTCATCGTTCATAGTGAAAATAGTATGCAAAACCGAATAATTCAAGATGAAATTAAACAAAATTGATGCTAATATCTGCTGGTCAGTTCTTTAACACAATACATTTAATTTGAGATGTCTTTATATAATAGAAATGAGACAACTCTAGTGGAAAACATGCGTTCTTTTCATTAGAACGTTGGTTACTCACACTGCATACTTAAGGCCCCCCCTCAAAAAAGTCGATTTTCGTGGAGAAAATGAAAATTAAGATAACATCATGAGGTGATAGCCCATGTTCTGCTCTTTCAGAATCACTATAGGTTTTTTTTCCAAACACCATTTTTTGACCAAAATTTTTAGTGATCTTTGACAGGTCCTCTATGTCAAAAACGGTTTTTTTTTAAAAATTAGGTCTTTGATTTCTAATTACTGATTAATTAATTAAGCGCTCAGCGTGTGCAGAATTAAAAGTTACGCATGACGAGACAGGTCGAATCCTCCAAAACCGCGTGAAAATTGAGAAAATTTAAAAAAACAGCAAAAACTTTTCGAAAAAATGCTTTTACGTTTGTCTCAAAATCATGTTTTTCCATTTTCCATCCTAGTTATTTTGCCTTCAACTATGTTTTTTCGAAAAAATAAGTTTACCATTCGATAGAGCATGCACAGACGCAGGGCATCTCGTGCTCCGATTTTTGAAAAAGCCTTTTTTTATGTCAAAAAAAGATCGCCTACAAAATTCACTTGCAGCTGTTTAGCCTTTTTTCAGGGAGTTTGCGTTGTGGAAACTTTTTTCAGCATAAAAAAAGCTTTTTCAAAAATCGGAGCGCGAGATGCCCTGCGTATTTGCATGCTCTATCGAATGGTAAAAAAAATTTTTCGAAAAACATAGTTGAAGGCAAAATAACTAGGATGGAAAATGGGTCATTTTTAACCAGTGTTCACCTTATAACTTCCTTAAACTTGCATATTTCGGGCTGAAATTTTTATCGTAGGCTACCCGCTTCAGTCCTAACATATCCTGAAAATTTCAGCCGATTTGGACTTTCTTTGACGAAAATCGACTTATGAGGGGGGGGCCTTAAAAGCTCAAATGGGGTAAAATGTATATAACCCATGGGGTATCAGATTTTCTGGGGTACAAAATGGTGAAATGGGGTATTATACCCCAAAACAAGGTACAGTTGGCAGCCCTGCAGAAAAAAAATATACAGAAAGAGTCTTCAAAAGTAAATAATCAATGAGGTAGTTTCAGTTGAAACCCCTCAATATGGTGTAAAATTTCTGGAATTACCATCAACACTATATTGATTAGATTTTCATTCCCATCCTCACGCGGAAGCAAGTTTTATACCTAAAGTCAAGTGCTACACTTTTTGGTATTCGGAACTTCACTCGCACTATTCACTCGACGACTTTCATAGGTAGAAACAGTATTCTATAGAGTATAAAATTCTGCGTCTAGCACAATTTGTTAGAGGTTTAAAACAGTCTCCAAAGCAAATATTATGATAAAAGAAATGAGAACTCTATGCTAACACCACTGAAGTTTCAAATCATCACTTTTGACAGACTTTGCATAAGTATATGGCAAAACATCAATTTTAGTTTGATTTTTACAGTGAGTTTTTTCATTGACTCAGTGAGATGGTCAATATTATAGCTGTTCTACAACTAAAATTGCCGATCATCTTGATAAAAATATTTCTTTTAAATAAAGGATTTTATTTCTGTGAAAAATAAGTTATTAGAATCTTACATTTTGTTATTTACAGTAAGAAAAACCCAACGGGTTCATGCTAAAAGAAGCGTGGTAGAATTATGGGTAATCGTAACTCAGAAGTTCTTCATACTTCATGTTTGGGAAGATCTGCAACATATCCAACAACTTTAGACCTCTGTAGAGAATTACAAGATATTTTGACTTCAATTCAAGAAAATCACAATCATTTCAATGTCCAGACTGATGAACTCAATGATTTATTTCGACAAGTACATATTTACCTCCATAATTTCATTAGTTATCTCTTATTTTATGATATGAACCCTATGGACCATGTAAACATCGATTTCTGCTTGCGTCGGATTTTAAGAACTGCAAACTTACTACTCAGTTGGATTACTAACTATCAAGATGCATCCAATCACACCGCGATCGTTCAATCTAATGAAACAATAGATTCTTACGCAGCAGATATTATGAAAAACATGAAGGACCTTCACTACGCATACACTCGAACTGCGGATTCGTCGTCCTTCGATATATCAATGTTTGAAAATATCATGATTTATGAGGCAGTACTTGAACAGCGTGAGAAAATGTTTCTATCAAATATTGGTAATGGAGATCATCTTTCATTTTTTCTGAATTCGTCGCACCAGACATCATGCTCTGCTGTATGGAAGTATGTAAATAAAATGTCTGCTTTCCTGTCCTCTGTGTGTGTACATGGCTTGGTTGAAAACGTTTATGATCTTATCAATCGAGTCTATCAAATGAAAAACTTAGGACTTTCACCAGACATAGCTAGAAAGCTACAACAAAATCTATTAAGAATTTCTCCTCCGATTACTGTGCCTCATAATCATCTAAGACAATGTAACACTAGTACACTTCAACAAGTCTCGTTCGATTCATACATACCTTCTCTTATAATAGATCACTTAGATGTCACAGAGACCGATAGTGTGCATTCGATAACAGATATTCTTCAAAAAGAAAGATGGATTGTGATTCTGGGCAGCGCAGGAAGCGGCAAGACAATCTTGGTGCGTGCAATCGCATATGCTTTTTTCCATGCCATTGCATGTCAAAGATCGAAAGTGAAGCTTAATAGAATAATTATAGGACCTTTACGTCTTCCCATAATAATTCATATATGCGAGTTCGCTACTTGGATGATTAAAAATAGAAATTCTTCATTGTTTGATTACATCAGTGAACACGCTTGGCTCGGTGTCACGTACGAAAACGATGAAAAAGGTCTCATACGTCTTTATGTACAACAAGGAAGAGCACTTATCATACTCGATGGATTGGACGAAGTGCCTTCGATAGAGCAACGGCGTGATATTATAAAAAGTATCGAAGATTTTTCAGAAGCGTATGTACTGTCCGAGCACTTTGTGTCCATGATGGACGACATTAACACAGTGAAGTTAGCAATTCATTTTGAGCAAGAACAACCTTGTAGAAGTATGGGAAATCAACTAATTATCACAAGTCGTATCATAGGTTACAGAGATAGAATACTCAAAGGCTCATTATTAAAACACTTTATCATCAGTCCTATGTCAACAGACCATTTTAAAGAATTTATTAAAACACTGCTTAAAAACATTCACATTGAAATACGTGGAGTACTGCTTAAAAATGGTATTGGATGTGATCCATTAGCAATTGATACTGCATATGAGAAACAAATCACGATATTGAACGAATTACTCAATTCTACTGAAATGCGATCCTTTACGACTACACCATTCTTGGGGATTTCATGTTGCTCCATCTTATTCAATATTACTAGAGATAACATGCTAGATATATCCAATCAATTGTTGGAGCCGTACACCAAAGCGGTTACAACCAGACTAGCAGCGGCGACTGCAAATAATCAATCATTGAATCTTGAAATTCTATGTTGGTTGTTCAGTGATCTCGCTATCTATTTGCATACTTATTCACCATCAGGTCTCATCGATGAATACGACCTAATACATCTATCCCAACGCTCTTTGAAAACCTACTATGCGCTCAAGAATGTAGATCGCACTCCTAAAGACATCGAAAGTGAAATCCACCGATTCGTTCACTCAATTGGTCAGGATATGGGAATAGCAGCTGCTCGAGGTCTTCATGCTTATGAATTTATTCATAAGATTTTCCAAGAGTATTTCGTATTTGTTCATATCATAAGACATACGGAATTTGACATACAACATAGTCTAAGGAAAATCAATATTCAAAACCTATGTCAGCGTCTATTGTACTATTCAGCATTCGATCGTTTTCGAGAACCGATATTTTTAACATTTCAATTCATCTGCCATGATTGGTCATCTGAAGAATACGACATATTTTGTCGTAATTTAATTACTGCTAGAAATAAAACCGTGAATAAACATTGTCCCATTGGTGCCCTACTTGTCTTCGAATGCATAATAAACTTCAAACGATACCCTTCTGATTCCATCATTTTTAAAGCGCTCAAGATGATGCTCAATCCGGGAGTAGAATTATCTCAAGGTATAATTCACTATTCTCCTTTATTCTCATACTTACGAGGAGTACTTGCCGCGTTATCCGAACCACATGTATTACGGTGGGCGAAACATGCCCTTCGTTATAAAGGTAATAAACGGCTAGCATTTTGTCAATTGTTGTTTGTATCGATACAAGAGAATGTAAAATGGATTTCGCCAGCAATTTGTAATGACCTCGCGCGATTATCAAGCCAAGATGTAGCAACAGCTAAAATTCTTGACGCCATAGGTCGGATAACGGCTCCAACACTCACAATCAAACAAAACAGTCTGCAATCATTTCTACTGTTGCATCCACATAGTGTTTCTAGCATGCATCCTCTTCTCATGTCTCTCATAGTAAGTTTACATGGAGGTTTACACGTTCATGTAGCTGATGGAGTTGGGAAGATTGAATTTTCGCCCAGGTACATGTATCGAGAATCGTTTCTATCGTGCTCACTGATTCAAATCTTGAGTCAAATGGAAACATCCAAGGAAGAAATAGTAAACTATCTTATAAGAGACTGTCTAAAAGTTATCAGAACGCCTGACAACTCAGAAGATGCTACTGATTCGCTTATTGCTCTTGTCTGTTTATGTGGTTTGAACAAGTTTCACATATATCAATCATACTGCTCTAGCACCAGATTTACATTGGTATACGATCGACTCAATAACTTTCTCAATTTTCTTCGCCATGAATGCCAAATACAACTAAAATCAATGAAATCGGAGTTCATTGGGAGTGCAACACAAATATGTGAACATTTTTTGACGACAAGCTCAAATCAAGCACCTAACTATCTGTCTACCAAGAAGTTAATGCAATTCGTTCGTTCCATAGCAACGGCTATGGTTCGGTTAACTTGTGACACAAATGATTCATCGCCAGAAACCTACTTGAGATCAATACAGCTTCGCTTAATGCTACCCCTAATGTCTTCCTTCGACTTGTTAAATCAAAGTTTAAACGAGAACTACACTCTACTTGATTTGCTTCAAATGATCTGTACGATTCCTTCTGAATGTCCAGGTTTACTAGAAAAGCAAGATTTACAAGAGATCGAGAAACTTGATATCATAAAATTTATCGATGGTACTCATCCATTACTGGTCTGTAGAAATAACCCACTGTTACTCATTGCATTGATTCCTGAACATCTTCAAAAATTTTACGTTAGACTTTTCACACAGAATCAAATAAATTTGAACAAACTAACACAGGAATTACTGCTTTTTCTCACTGAATTAATGCTTGTTTTGATAAAAGAGAAAACAGACACTCACCGCTATGTGTTCTTACTTGGATTAGTTCGTCCTACCTTTTCTCGCTTTTATTTGGATTGTTTCGTCTTGCAATTATATGAAAAGATATTTTTAACTTCACCGGAAACCCGATACGAGTTGTCTCGAGAATTTTCACGCTTTGGAATACAACTTCCTCTTGACAAAGTGCAACATATTGCCGAGTTAAATGACGCAAACAGTAAAAAAGTAAAGTTATTGAAAATGGCATTCGCTCGGACGAGAAATTCTGTGCGAGAAGAGACTAATGATAATCTGCTATACCTGGCTGTTTTATCCACAAAGTTGGACGGTTATATACCTGAAGTCGAATCGAATGATCATCCTTGTAGGACAAAGCAAGATATATTGGAGATTCATCAAGCCATATACAATCCATTTCTGCAATATGCTGCATGGGATATCTATGACGGCATGGAACAAGTCGCTCATGATGCCTTAAAAAATCTGCTGAAAGCGATACCATTTCCTGTTTCGTTAATGCAATGCGGTCTTCTTTGTGGTCATACGAATCCACTTCCATGGTCCATTGCTAGGAATATCATTGAATCCTTGGAATTAGTAGATTTTCAGCATTTCGATGATGTATTAACGGCTGACTGGCAAGCTGTTTATCCGATTCTTAATTATCATTCGCTTACGAGTTCTACATGCAGAGTCATTGTTCGACGCTATGAAAGGCAATGCCTTTGGTCACAAACTGAAACGAACGATTACGCATGTTTTCTTCTACTCCATTCTCTTCCATTCAAACTCTTCTTCGATGATAGTTCATCTAGCTCTGAACCATCTGTAATTGCTCACTTGGTATCTATGTACTTGATTGAACTTGCTAATGACGTAAAATTAATTAAAAACACCAATATCGATGAGGATACGATGACTGAGAAAAGTTTAACTCCACTAATACTGAATATGGGTGGCGTATTAGTCTATTCAGCGGCGCAATTCATAACAGACCGTTTATTCATTTATCCTCTTTCCGTTGTCGATTTTGATGCAATAGATCAAGCATTGCGTCAATGTTATGCAGGCGTTGAAATAAAAGCAACTCCGCTTGTCGAAAAGTGGTTGATATACTATAATCATGAAAGTCTACATTGTTTTGCACTTCATGCAGCACTTATTTTGACTATTACTGATAGGAACACTAGCGAAGTAGAACGCATCTTTCAATCGTTGGCTTCCTCTGATATTGACTTTTTCCGAACTGCACGTGCTGCACACTTGCTATCGTTAACGCCATATAACTGCGATGCAGTACTGATTGAATTATTAGTTGAATTACCGCAGTTAACTAAGGATGATTATGAATTTCCTACTGAGGAGGAAGCTAACATATTGACAGAACAAACAACCAATTTATTGGTAGAAGCATCCTGGCTCTATGGCTTGTTTTCTCGCCAAAATCTGATTGATTCGATTTCATCTTTGACACAAACAACTAATCGTGATGTAATCGAACTAGTTTTCAAAGAACTGCGATCACCATCTCATATGTGTCGCCTGTTTATCGCATACACACTATTACAAATGTCGCTAATGGAAGTAATATCTCACATTGAAGTTCAAACACTGCTTGTAGAATCTATCGAAGAAATTCAAGTTTCGCATGAGATTCTCGACACTGCAAGTAGAGGTGTAATGCTTGAAATGCAAGATCTTCTATTGGCTCACACACTAATCGGCCGAAAGACAATATCCGATTTAGCAGGTGTTTGGAACAATTTCTGGGCTACATACATAAAAAATGGTATGGGTAGATGCTTACCGTGTTACAAGCTAAATGATGTTAATGATCAGGCATTTTATCCGAATGTAAAATCGTGCACTATATTATGAAATTCTTGATTACATACCCCTGATGGACTCTTTTCCAATCTAAAAGCAATGTTATTGTGTCTACTAGTGTACTATTTCTCATGATCCGATTCTGAAAAAATTCTCTAACAACGCACATATCATAAAAAGCAAATAAAAATCATTTTGAAGTGAGCAGTAATAAGCTGTATACCTTTCAAAAAATAAGTTTGAAGCAAACCAATATCGTTACACAGTACAGGAATCATTTTTCTTTTCAACCACAACTCTTAATCAAGCTAGATCAACGCGTGAATTGTTTACAATTGTCTTTTATCTGTATTAATAACAAGCAAATTATGTGAAGGAAGTGAATCGTCTTTAGTTTTCTTGCATCCACGCTTATTTTTTTTTTGGTTGATTAGGTTAAAAGGAATGTTCTCTCGGTAAAATGATCACAAAATGATTTAGGTTTAGTTCTATAATTGCTGCTGTAATGGTTGGCTCCAGTGAATTTCAATCATAAATTGTGACTTTTAGAATCACGTACGTTTTCTCAGTAGATGTGAAAATTCCGTATCATACTGACCTTGAGAAAGACCTAGTATATATTTATTCACATTAGAGAACTAAAATTAATATAATAAAATACATTAGTATTCAGTCGCCTTCTCAACATTTTTATTTACTTTAATAAATCATCAGTTTTTCCCATTCTATTCAAGTTATTGGCTACCTCTATCTGATAAACCAAAACGCGAACAACGCAGAGGCAACAAAATTAAATACTACGTATCTCTCCGCTTCAACAGGAAACCTACTCTCTAAAAAAAATCCCGGTTCCCAGGAAACCAACAAAAATAGTTTGCGAGGATTCGGAAACCCTTTTTTTACCACAATAAACTCTTAAAAGGTATCTGATAGCGACGAATTCAGAAACCTTTTAAGTGTTTCTGATGGTAAAAAATGGGTTTCCGAATCCTCGCAAACGCTCTTCGTGGGTTTTCTGTGAAACGGTGCTTTTTAGAGAATCCACTTATACGAAAGTCATGGAGTTATTGGCAAGAAAGCTTCCGCGTCTTTTCGAAAATTTTCCTTTTTCTTTTTTAACTTCAGGAATGCAATTAGCTTTCAAAACTGTATGCTGCTCATTCCTATGTATGACTTGCCACCAACGCTGAGGTAAAGAAAGGATCCCCCGTTCGTAGAAGTTCTGGAATGTTTGGCCGAAGAAATTGACGAGGTCCATTTTGCGGCCGTTCTCGTTCTCGTTTTTTTTCTTGCGTAAATGGTTAGAGAGATAATGGTATAAGTGGTAGTCTGTTAGAAACCAAGTCTGGAGAGTAAGGTAGATTTGGAATAGTAACCCATCCGAGCTTCAGTAATTTTTCACGCATCGGCTTTGTAATATGAGGTCTGACGTATAGTCATGCAAAATATCAATTCTATCCTGCTTTCCTTGAATATTTGCTGCACATTGGTCCAATCATCAGCAGTGAAGATTAACAGTGATGGTATAGTCAGATGGAAGAAGTTTCTAATGAATAATCCCATTCACACTTCACCAAATGCTTAGCATGATCTTCTTTTGGTAAAGGTCATTTTGAGTGTTTCTACACCTGTTTCTCTAGTTCCCAGCCACTGTTACTTACGCATGTGGTTAACGTACAACATCCAATCTTCATTGCAAGTAATATGATTGGGGAGTCAATGGGAGTTGCGATGAGAAGTCATTTATTCCATACAAGTATTAACCCTGTATTGAAGCTGATACGGCGACAGTTCATGTGGTACCCAAACTCCATATTTCCACGTTTCGACTAATTCGCCCAGATGCCTTTCCAATGTAATAGGTGAACATCCAATTTGCTCTTTTAAATATCGTGCATTTAATCTAAGATCTTCTTCGATAAGGTTCTTTAAAAAATTCATTTCAACCTTTTGTAGTTTTCTGAAACATGGTAAATCACCTAGTTCGAAGTTATCATTCTTGAAACAATGGACCCAACGTTGAGATATACTGATGGAGAGTGCATTCTTTCCTGTCGAGCTGAGTATGTTGCTTGCTGCTTCAATTACTCTGTGATCCAAACGAAATTCATGAAGTAGAAGCACCCGGAGCTCTCCATTGGGTAAGTTCATTTCTAATTCGACATCAACATCCATATCCATAGTTTCTTTTGCTGTTCGAAAGATGTTCGTACCCAACTTACACACCGTTAGTATGAAAACGTTTAGAAAATTCCTCTGTTGTTCTAGGAAATTTTCGAAAAACGCATGAAATTTCTTCCCAACCCAATATTAACTTAAAGCTTGGTGATTCGTTGAAATTTCTCGCTAATAAGGAACAAGTAGACTCAACAGATACGAGTCTGAAGTTTTGCAAGCTAAAACTTTGATTACAATAACTAAAACTGAAAGAAAAATTTATCGGACAAAAATGTCGAAATAGAATTGTAGAAAGCTACAAAATGTAATAAATTTACATATGCTATCAATAGTCCACTCTCATCCCTACAGCCATGACCAACAAAGATTTCATGCATATTTCGAAAAGACTACATATATATTCATCTTTTATCCTTTTTGAGAACTTGCATCTTCATTACTCGATATTTTCACCAAAGTCGATTTTTAATCGTCAAGATTCTTATATTCAATATTTTTACCTCTCGATTTTCTTCTTTCTGAATTTTCAAATTTCGGTAATTTTGAAGCGACTTTCTTTGGAATTATTCTGCTGGATATTTTTCTGTTCGATTAAATTAGGGTGAACGACGACTTTGTCCAAAATACGGTTCGCCCCAAAAACCTTACATTATTGAAACATTTGGTCAATGGGTATTCTACTGATAAATGGTGTAATTATATGACAGCAGTATGCAGAAAAATGTTCATCATGGACACCTCGGTAGTGAAAAACTCGATCAGAACAAAGCTAAGTATCACGAATTGTTGCTCCTCTGAAAGCAAGATTTAAAATAATCATCTTTAATTATGAATAAAAAAATTTCACAGATAAAGAAAGTAAACATTCCTGAATATTTCACCTCTAATCAAACATGTTTCTTTACATCAATTGATAACATTCATATTTTTCTTGAAGACTTCGCTTTGGTTAATACGAAAGCCAGTTTTTTAATAAAAACAATCTTTGTTTTTAATTCAAAATCAAACTGGAAATTTTGACAGAGGCAATCAATGATTTACAATCCCACGACTCTGATTACGTTTTGTGAAATTTTATAGTATCGATAAGGAGTGACGCATGCATAAATACGCGTTAAAAACATAAGAGTATAAACACATTTTTCTTTGTATAATTCTTCCTGCAGTCGAAAGAACAAACGTCCTTAATCATGATAATATGATTGCATTCAATGATAAATAATAGAAAGCATTTGAATGCGCGTCATTCATACTACATAATTCGAACATCGACATTACTGGTTAGTAATCGAATTATTTATTATATTCAAAAATGGATAAGTGCATAACTAGCATGTTCCTACACAGGTCAGACAGAACGGTCCGTATACTGTCGTATACCGATAGAAAATGGGTGCTTTATGGCGTTCCGTCACTTTTCGTTTACAAGTATCCGCTTACAGTCTAATTACGGATGAATTACGGGCAGTTTTACGGAACAATCAACCGAGTTCCATATACGCCTACATCAGTAACGGATACCGTTTCCGTATCGCTTTGATTCCGTTTTCAATCATACTTTGTCTAATACTTCTGAGCATTCTAACAAGTACTTTTTATTTGTAAATATTTATTTCCTTATTCAGAAATGAACAAATTAAAAAAGTTGTAACTAGAATATATTAAAAGATTTATAGTTACTCGAAAGCATCTATATAGCGCCATCTATACCAAAAAAAGGGAAAAGATCCTACATTAAGCTTTCTAATTAGAAATGAAAAATTATTTCAGATAAAATATAAATTTCTAACTTAAATTGAATTTTTTATTAGTTTCATTCATTCATTGGCACGAATATATCTAGACGAGTGTGATAGTCATATATAAACAACTGAAAACTAAAATCATGTTCATTCGTTCTTTTTTTTCAGAAACAGCTTCCTAAATGCTTAAAAATTGTTTAAACTTTATATTTCTAGATAGAATCCGTTCTCGCTTCTATTTGGTTCTCAAGTGTTTTATCTTTTTCATACTCTATATGTTCTTTTTTCAATTTGCTACTTCCTTTTATTAAATCTCTTAGACGAATATAAACGGATAGGCTTGATTTGATTTTTACGACTGAATACGGTCGCGAAAAAAGAAGAGAAAGATATAATAAACGAAATGCTGCACGTTGAAGTAAAAGATTACAAAAAAAATCAGGTCAAATATCTAAATTTACCCGAGCTACACAAATAAGAAAATAAATTAGTAAATATGAAGAGAAACTGATAATGTTAGACCCAAGTAAACAGAACGCTACAATAAAAACGATAGGTTGAGAGAGAAAATAAAAAAATGTAACTGTAAATTAGACAAAATACGGCGTTTTTACGGAAGTATACTGTAACAATACGGTGCAATATGGTTGACCATACTCTATCTGTAATATATGGAAAAACTGTCATATACGGACCGTATACGATACGGATAGAATACGGGCCGCACAACTGCGTCCACTCATACGTAGTAATACGGACCGAAAACGGTCTGTATTTACTCCATAAACTGTCGTAAAGAGTCCGTTTTTTCCTCTTTTACTGTCCGAAAACGGACCGTAACCGGTATCTGTTTTGATCGACCTGGGTACTTCTTTTAATAACGTTGACAATTCATGGGTCTATTTTTAGTCCCAAGCGTGTGCCCGATCAAATTCGTTTCGCTGTCATTGGGCATTTCGATGTAAATGTTGGTTGGCATTTGTATTCATGTTCATTCACCAATGATAATCCCTATCTGAATCCGACGGTTATCTTTGGTTTATCACCAACAGCACTCTCACCCGTATCAGTTAATGGCAAATCAAGCTATTATGATACAGAATCTATTTTAGAAACATCGTGGTTCTAGAGTGTTGAACTGCAAAATTTAATACCTTCAACTGTCTACTATTATCAAATCGTAGCATCAGATCCTGTTTCATTAATCAGAAATACTTAATTTCACATCAGCTCCAGCTTTGGGTGATCGAAGTCGACCGGTTAAGATTGCCACCTATGAGGATTTGGATATGAACGGTTTCTTAGGAACTTTGCTTGATGGTCCATTTCTTTTTGAGCAAGCATTTAGACCTATCTCAGAATGATGGGAACCATTTTTCTTATGCACTTGGGGACTGTACGAGTTTTTCTACAAGCTCAAAATGTAATGACATCTTCATAACCACCAATATTTAAGCAAAACGGTTACAATGGGCAAACATGAACTAGATCAGGAATAGTTTGTTAGAATACATAAACCAAATATCAGATTAAACCTGCATTTTTCTTTGCAAGAAGAATCGACTTCTTTTATACTGATGGGTTTTTCTAAACGTGTAGAGCATGAAGAGGAGTTGCATGCACGCTGAGAAATTAACATTACATACTCTACTGTTTGTGACTCTTCTTAAAAAGAGAGAGAAATTGACTATAAGGTGTATTTTAGATACATTTTGAATAAAATTCGAGTAGTCCTCGTGCCGCTGTCTTACTGAAAGAGTTTCATTTAACACTTATACATTATGGCAAAATACAGATTCCTAGTCTGCAGTTGACATAAATTTGTGTTATATATTGTAGATTAAATTTACCAAATAAGAATTATTAATATTTATACATACCGCTAAATCATATTAACCGAAGTCGATAGTATTCTGCGATCTGATTAGTTGATTTGATTTTCTTTGGCAAATGTGGATCAATATAGGAGATGTACTTGTAGAAAATATCATAAAATGGAAAATAGGGCAATGCGACTGAGACCGTCGAGTTCTCTTGATTGACCGCATTTACACTTACAAGTGCACCCAAATGTGTAAGCCTGCATCGAGCATTGCATTTTTTCAAAAAGAATAGAGCAGTTTTCATAATAGTTCTCAAAAAGTACCATATAGATCATTTGCACCATGTTGGCAGTAGATTAATCACTATAGTCTTATTAAAATTGAATTTTTGTAATGTTTTTAATTAAAAATTGTTTGATAATTAGCACTTCAACAAAAGTAAGCACTATACCCCATGTTAATATTATTGTACAGCTAATAAATATAAGAATCAACCAAATCTTAGAGATGTATGTGAGTGGTTTGATATTAATTGCAGCTATTAGTGGTTTCAATCAAATTTCTTTATTAATTAGGTGTTATCATTTTAAATTTTAGGTTCTTTTTCAAAAACATAGTAAACAAAAATGTGTCTTATTTTACCAAGCAAAACTTGCTATTGCCTTGATAAGTTTCTAGCCCAAGAAATTGGTATAGATACAATTGATTATTCAAAATTTCTATTAACTTTTGCGTGTTCTGTGCTATTTCGTATTTCTGCAGAATATATTCTTAAAAATTGATGATTGTTCAGTAGAATAAGTAGTGCTCTTCTATTAAATATCAAATCAAAAGCAATCCTAATCGAATCACTATCTATGTTATGAATGTCAATAATTAACGACTAGATTAAAATTCCTGAATTGAAAAATGTCAAATTTTATTTTCTTCATCAAAGCTGTACTTTGAAAAAGGGGGTGACAGTTCAACTGAACACACTTTTCTTTCTTAGCTTTCAACATTTTTGAACTACCCGCTGAATTCTTTGATGATGAAGTTACCAGAAATTGATTTCTTTTTGCATCATGGTGATATTTGCTACGCAGACAATGGTCTTGTATTATTACCACCTAAAACATGTGAAGAAACTATGGATGATTGCCAAGTGGCCATGTCTGCTTTGGCTAGCATACGTTTCTACATGACCGCTCATGGTAATCACGAGATCAATTGCACAGAACTTCCTATAGCCACTGCTGCATGTTCATCGAGCCATAGAAAACAAATTCCGTACACTAATCGATCTAACATGCCAAGTAAACAGTCTGGTGGTTACTCGAATTCTTGGTATTCATTCAATTATGGTTTTATTCATGTTATTACACTGTCATGTGAGTCAGATTTTCCTAATGCACCATCTGGTAATCTTCTCGATGAAAAAACTCAGGTCGATTAGCTGGAACAAGATCTAGCCAATGTCGATCGTACCGTTACCTCATCGATTATTGTGCAATGTCATCGACCATGGAAAGGATCATCTCCAGTGGAGACGAAGTTCGGCTCAGGAGTAGTCAATTGTCCAGCATGTCGCGCCGCTTTTGAAAACATACTTATCGAATACAATGTAGATATCTATTTGGCTGGTCATGTGCATTGGTATGAAAGAATTTGTCTAAACGGTACGTCCTATCGGATTTCGAATTTTTAAATCATTAGTTAGTGGCCTAAAAGTGTGCAAGAGGAATGTACCAAACATATTTCTAAAATTAGTATTAGATTTTTTATGTACGGCACTTTTCAAATTAACTTCAGTTACTCTGATTTTGATGTGAACCTGTTTTAAAACGCTGGACTTTAAGCATCATGATAAGCAGTCTGGCAGCGGATGGTTAAAAAATCCTTTGAATATTGTAGGTAAAATTAACACAAGACATTACATCAATCCAAATGGTCGCATCTATTTAACCAATGGTGGGATTGGGAATCCTGAAGGAAACGAACATGTTGAAAGCAGGTCTAATGATTCTTGTTGTATGATAACCGATCCAGGTTTTGGCATTCTCACCATCCACGACGACTTACATGCCAAGTTCACTTACTATAGAACTTTTGATTTAGTAACGTTCGATGAAATCTATATAACAAAAGCTCGTTCTATCTTTTGACAATAAGCTGCAAATATTGCTTCACAATCTTGCATCATATTCATCTATACAGTTACCCATACTCTTCAGATAATTTCTGTTGTGACACTCGCTCAAGCCGATTATTCGATTTCGACTATCAAGAAGCCAAATGTTTTCCTTATCTGTGATGATTTCTGATATAACAAGAACTGTGTCAATGAAATTACACGCTGTTCTTTATTTACTAACCCAAACATCTACGACTATAACATTTTGCAATGCACTCTTTTACCATCACTCAAAGAGAGAAGAAAGAGTCAACAGGAGAATAGTTAGAGACGTATCAAGGTAGTCATGGTTGAATGAATATAACGGCGCAAAGCTAGAGCAAATGACGAAATAACAATAAAACTCATTTGAAGGTAAAAGGGAAACAAAGACAAAAAATCAAGAGGCAGTCGATGTAAAATGATAAATCCATTTCTTCTATGACTTTTTGAGTATTGCCTTTCGATTAAAGATACTTGTATGTCGTTCGATAGAAATACATGTCATGAGAATCAATCAAATATCATTAAATGAAAATTCACACTAATTATCTCCACCAAACACAATATACATGAAACGTTGTTCAAATCATTTCCAGATAATAATAATTCATTGGCACGAGTAAATCAAAATTATTAATTGAAAAAGACTGATGATGATTACGAAAAATCATCCATGGTTTTCAAATTTTGAACGAGCATCATGTTTGAGAGTAATTAATGTAATATAAGACTAGAATTGAGATAACAATAATAGGAGTTTCGAATACGATTATCAGAGTAAATTTTATCTTGTTTTTTCACTATTGACACACATTAATAGAGAATTAGCTGAGGTGTTGTAAATGACTCAGCACTAATAAAAATAGAATAGAAAAATGTAGTGGAAATTTGAGGACTTTCTTGCTGCAGTAGGCAAATTTAATTAATTTACGAGAACATATTTATCGACGAGAACTTTACCAATAGTGACTTCGTGAATCGTACACGTGCGAACACATCTATTTTTCATCAGAAATCATCCCTCAATCTCACAAGGTTTTCATTAATATCGATATAAATTAGAGAGTTATGAGTATAGAATGAACTATCTGGAATATGTTTAATTTGATCGAAACAGTAGTGTCAAACATTATTCGAAGATCGCCACTACTGTTTAATGCATATCCCGTTATCTAATTGGTAGTAGCTGTTTTTGCAGATCCATCGAGAGCATTCATGTCAACGTTTGCAGTTCAATTTACTTTGTTACAAGAGTCAATATAAATTTTCACAATTTTTCGGTCGAAAACACATGAGGAGGGCTAGATAAGTGTTCATTCTAATGTAAAGTAGTCTGAATATTTTCCTAGGCTCAATAGTTGAGGAGATCATAGAAAATCGGTATGGTTCCTTGCGGAGATTTTGACAGTTCTCGTAGAAAACTTCTACTAAAAGGTTCAAAGAAGTGGTTTCAAGAAAAATATTATTGATGAACAATACTCTTTAACATCTCCATGGATCTTTGATCAATAAAACCATTTCGGTTTGATCTAGAATAATTTAATTCCATAATTGTTAAATATTAACATTATTTGACTCTCAATGAATTCTATCAATTAACCTAGAAAATTTGCCATGAAATCTCGTTTACTTCAATCATTTAATGAATGGTTTAATATTAAACTGCTAAAATTTTCTTTGGTTTCTCTAGATTAGATAAATATGTTTACATAAAATCTGCCAGTGATTTCGTGGAAAGCCGTAGATCTTTTAATGAATTGTAGAGTAGCTAAGAGTTCCATATCCTCGAAAGTATTTCGAATCAGAATCGTTCATTTATTGTTAAACAACGGGATACTGATAACATTTATTGTAGAGAAATTTCGATATTTCGTCTTCTGGCATAGTAGATACATTTTACGATTAAAATTTCAAAAAAGCTATTTAGTACAGAGACTTTCGAACTGAAACGTAAAATTCAAATGCCTGTATATCTACTAATCTAATATTAGTGTAAGTTGGTATTCGCCCCGAAGACAAATGAGTGCTTCATAAACTCCCACAATTTCATTCTGATCGCCAAGATCTTGAATGTATAGACTCCATTTTTTCCGTATTTTTGCGAGGCGAAAATATGCACTAGATAGCAATATGAATAACATTATAATCTCTCATTACTAGTTGATGAATAGTAGTCTATGTCTGTAGAAGGAACGAGGAAGTCAAGTTCATCATATCTGGCTCCAAAACGTGTTGGACAAGATAAAGCCTACCTACAAAATAGTTAATCGAACTGTAAAAACTACTTTTCAAACGTACGCATATCAACATATATAAAGAATTATTTAAAACGAAACGTAGTATTTTTTAACTGTGTAGAAAAACTATGACACACAGAGTTTTTCTAGAATTTTCATGAGAAAGTGACAATAGATTGGTAGATGACGGTATCAGACAAAAATAAAAATTTAATATAAACGAACTACATAATTCGATCAAGGAATCTCAAAATGTTATTTTCTTTCAGTAGATATGAAAGAATATAATCATTTTATTAAAATGCAAATACACATATTTATTCAATCGCTGAATTTAATTTTACTGACGTGGTATATATGTATACATATAATGAAAAACGATGTTGCATAAAGTAACCATATGATCGCAAATAAGCCTATTCTAATGAATAAATACTGTCTGTTTTGTCAATTGCTAATACTTGATGATCTCGTTGCAAAAAAAAACAGTTTATATTCATTGCTGCTTGCATCATTTTGGTTTTCTTACGCCTTTTTTATGATGAAGATTACCATCTGATACTAATAGTGCCTTTTTAAAGTTCTTTGATTCAATCGGTTTATCCATTTTAGATTTTTCAACTATTGATTCTCGAGTTTTGCGTTCGTTCCGACGTCGTTTAACATTAGTTCGAAAGCCTCTTAAACCCATTCGACTTAAATACAGTTCACGACGGCGTTGCATCGTTGTTGTTACAGGATGATAATCTTTAGGACGATCTTTTTTTATATCAACGGGTGCTTCAGCATCAATATTTGCTACATGTGTATCAAGTGTACCAAGAAAATATTTTGTAAGACCATCAAGTATATCGACACAATGCATAAGATCATTGTCACATATTGGTAAATTCATAGCAACAAGTGCTAAATTATTTGGTTTCGAAATACGTAATGGTGGCTCGAGATCATCGACAAAGTCGGATAATTGGTCGTAACGTATAAATTGCGAGCCTGATGGATCTAATTGTTGCCATTTTTCATAATACATATCATAATCATCATCGGTTAACCCCTTAGTAGAAAAATTAGAAATTAAACTTATGTCTCCCTTTCTCTTCATATAATTACTTGCTGCACATCTTCTTGTGCTTGAGAAAAATTTTCTAATATGACAGCAATATACATATTTACCTAAATGTTTATATGGAATTAGCTTGTAGGACAAAAATAGCGCGAATGTTTGCATTTCTTTAATGTATCGGTTGATTTTTGCTTTTTGCAATAGATTTTCTTTTGAAAAATTTCTTATTCAATGTTTTTTCTACAACACCTTGACATGTATTTTACACCTGCCTATGTTGTCTCTATTCTATAGGTAATGAAAAGTGACGACAAGCAGAAGCTGGTACTGACAACTTACGAAAAAGATGATGGAAGTATGTAGCCATTCGTCTTTCAACTAGTAACAGATTGCAACAATTGGAAAAAAAATCAAAAGACGGTCGAATTAACGAAAAATAATATATTCTCAAAAACGAAACCGTAAATATTTGATATTTCCGGTACTAATGTTCAAAGAAGCCTCAAGAATGATCTACGACTTCGAGTATTATCTGCACGTTGCCCTTTGAATGATTGATCTTGATTAGAACGACTTGAACTTTCAGGAGTGCTCACTTAGAAGTAGTACTTATTTAAATCCATGAGACTACTAGATTTGAAAAGGACTCGTTACCAAAGTCGAGTGAGCTGCAGTGGCTCGACAAAAACAGCGTTTACATGTTGTATCATTTCTACGCGATGTTGTCATCGAATATAAAACAAAAACGGTACTCTGCCGAGGAATAAATGAAATATCTTTCCAAAGACAACACTGACATCAAATGAACAAAACTCGACTGATATATTTTAAACAAAATACTAGTGAGACACCGTTTCTTAATGAAACACCCATTCGAAAATTTTAAAATAAAATTCTACGAACTCTTACCACAACCAGAGAAGTAATTATAACGTAAGTAATAATAAATGGAATTGCTATAGCCGTATCACCACAATCACCTTTATTCGATGGTGTCCTTAAAGTTGGATCACAATCTGGTGGTTGATCATTTGTTAAGGCTTGGAAAACACCAGACCAACCGGCAGTTGTACACATTTGAAAAAGTACAATCATTGAATTAGGAAATGTTTCAAAATTAAATAAATCTGTGATACCAGCTGACTTTCTTACATAGGCAAAAAATGACATGCCAAATATGGAATAGATAAACATCACAAGAAAAAGAAGAAGACCAACGTTTAATAAAGCAGGCATGGAAACAACTAATGCAAAAAGTAACGTTCGAATACCTTTTGCTCCTGAAGTAAAGATAGAAACTTTGAAATGTTTTCAATTTATTAACGTCTATTGAATCGAACCTTTCACAAGACGTAATATTCTTCCAACACGTGCAACACGAACAACACGTAATAATGTTGGATTCACAAAGAACTTTGCCATTATTTCTCCTAATGTTTGTCCTAGAAAAAGATAATGTAGTTAGTACAAATGAATGAGAAAAAGAACTATGACGCGTACCCAGAATTGATGCAATGACAATGACAAAATCAAATACATTCCATGGAATAGTAAAATATTTAAAATTCAATGCAATTAATTTCATAACACATTCAATAGTAAATCTAAATGAGTGTGAATATTGAATAGATTCTATAGATTATTCGATGAATCTTAAAAATCATAGTTTCTATTCTAGTTTTTAATTTTATGGGCATGTATGATCGGTAACCTTTTCGTTCTATATACACATTACAGTTGTATAGAATCGATGACTTTCGTTTGTAAAAGTCGATATAGACACTCTTTTTCTCATAAGGGTGAAACTATGCATTTAAACTCGTGTTGTATAACTACTAGAACAATATAAGTATGTTGAAACAGCGAATTCTTTGTTCACTAAACATGTGACTTATCTAATAATGGAATCATTCGATCTGGAGACCTACTGACTAGAATAGTCTCTAAGTAGCTATGAGCCAATATTGCGATTCGACTGAGATATAAAGATTTTAGAGAAATATCTCTGCAGGAACCTGATTTTCTAAAACAAAATATATTTTCGAAATTTTTTATGAAACTTCATTTTTATCAAAGTCTTAACTAGAGTAGCTTGCATGAAAATTTTCAGAAGTCTTGGATTTAGCACGAATGAAAGACATGAATATTTCAAAATATAAGCCTTTTCCATTGATCCGATACAAAACATAAATATTTTAGTAATACTTATATCACTAATACGTAGTCTTAATCGTTTGAAAATTCCTACATACATTATTATCGTTAGGTTTTATATGCATCGTCTAGCTTCTTAGATGTGAATATGGAATTTGAGAGTTATTGTAGATATAGGTAAAACTATGAAATGTTGGAACGTTTTCTTCATACGACAATCTGTCCAGTCATCATTAGTGTACGTCGGACATTCGAGAGACTTTATTCAAATTTTTTAATTTAATAAACGAAAATTGCTTATCTAACTTGAAGAGTGACAAGGCCCGTACATCTATTCTATTGTATTAGTTTACGAATTTGTTGTCGATTATTAACTTACATGGTGACGAAAAAAGTATTAATATGTCCAAGAACATAATCGAACGTTTCACTTTGATTATGATGTTCGAGACACATACAAAGCATATTAAAAAATATACATATCATGATAAATATATCAAATTTTTGATTTGTTGTCAAATCAAAAAGAAATCTTCCAACAGCAAACTACAACAAATAGAAAATTGTCATATGAATTTCATTACTTTGAAAAATAATTACTCTTGGCCTTGGTAATGCTTTAGTAGGCTTTTTATTACCCATTTTCTTCATCGCATTGTAATATTTCTTTTGATCTTCAGTCATAAACATATTTAATGAATCTTCAGCTCCTAACTAAAATGGATGCAATTTTTTTATCATAATTAGATGAATAGAGAAAATTTACTATTCGTTTTTGTTGATTGAAATTATCAATAACAACACCAATAAATAAGTTTAGAGTAAAAAATGAACCAAATATAATAAATAAAACAAAATAAAGAAGAACATATACATTAGTTTCATATTCAGGCTGTACGTCCATCTGAAAAATTACATTGGAAAGAAATGAAGAATACAAAGATATAGAAAGAAACACAAAGAAAGAGTTACATACATCTTTTGCATCAGTTGCATCAGCCATTATTTCAACCCAACCTTTGAAAGTTGCCTGTATGAAAGAAAAACAAATGAGCAAAAATTGTATGCTACAGTTGGAACAGTCATGGAAATATTCTTAGGATAAAGTTTTAAGACCAATTAACTGTTAGATCCGCGTATATGTAAAACGCAATTAGAGACTTGCATAGTCAATGTTAGATTTCCATTCGTTGAATGGGAACAAATTGTCGAAAAAATCTTTGATCTATCTGAAACTATTGATTATATAGTTGAATACTTTGTGATCTTAACTACAGCGTCTCATAGATTTTACGATTAGAACACTCAATAATAGAAGTGACTAAAAAAGAAGTTCCATTCGCCTATTGAATCAGAGGAAATGATGTCAACAAAAGGGGTTCTTTCGTTAATTCATAAATGCCGATGATATGGAGATAGATTTTGGTTCGGAAAGATTATTAGTCACAGGTGGTCGTTAAATTCTTCTGAAACTGTCTTATCATTCGATAGTTGTGGTCAAGAATCATACGTGATTGACCACAAAAGTAAAGTAAAGTGAAAAATAAGTCGATCACGAATACTTTCTGTAGGAAGAGAAGATGAAAATGTATGGAGTTACATTTTCAGAACGAAAATATCGTATTCCAACGTATACTTGAAATTCTCATAGTATGATTTCCATCAAGAACATGAAAAAAACTAACATAACGATTTTCGATCTGAAGTTATGCATAGGCAAATAATTCTGTGACGAAATTATGAAATCCTAGATTAGCTCCTCTGTAGAAATGTGGGCACGTTAGAAACTAGACTGATGAACTATCCTCAATAAAATCATGAAAAAATGAATATCTGCCGAATTTTTACGAGAGCACGGAAACGCGCAGGAATTTCTGAAAGCGTCACACAACGCATTCTGATGTGCTATTCTTTTCTTACAGAAATTACTCTCAACTAGAGATGTGAGTGAACAGGATTTTTAAAAAGCCTGATCGTTCAATGACTCGCACATATTTGAGAATAACAAATGGCACTTGGCTGGGATGAGACTATCAGACGATAAGGTATTTTCAAAAGAATATAAAGGTCATCTTTTACTAGAAGTATGTCTTTTCGTGATAGTAACAGTAGTACAGCCAGTAAGATCAACCGAGCAACGCGAAGCATAATTCAGATGGAGTATCTCCTAGAGTCACAGTCCTAATCGTGTATGGTGTAATCATTGATCTAGAACATTTATCATAGTTATTAGATGAGATACGTGACGACCTAGTGGATACCAATGAGCAGTGTTGTCATTCATGTTTTAGTTGAAAAGTCTGAAGATGATGTATACATTATATATTCAATGTAAATAATTATCTAGATCTTATTCAGATGAGTTTTGAAGGAACCATGGTAATTTAAAATTTGAAAACTCTGATTTCTCTTTAAAAAAGGGTTTGATTCATAATATCTTCACTGTCATAACTCAACACTTACAACTTGAAATAAAGCCAAATAGCCACTAAGAACATTATCAAAATTAATTCGAGAATTTTCCCATGTAAAATTTCTATTTAAACAATCCGGTTTATTGGTTACGTTTTCTGATATATTAACACGAGTATGTGTACCAACATAGACGCATTTATAAAATTTTCCACCAAACAATTGTACACCCATAATTGAAAATATCAACCAAAATACAAGACAAACAAGTAAAACATTAAATATTGCTGGTATGGCACCAAACAATGCATTAACAACAACCTATTTAAGCATGAAAACAAAATATAAACAAATTTAATCATCTATTTTCATACCCGAATGCCTTCGAATCTTGACAGTGCTTTTAATGGACGTAAAGCTCTCAATGTTCTCATGGATTTAAATGCTGGAATATCAGCTACACCAAACAAATCAAGACCAGTACCAAGAACACTAACAGCAACAATAATAAAATCTAATCTATTCCAACCATTTGTAAAATAATCTTTTATTCCATATGCAAACCATTTTAATAGTAACTCAATCGTAAATACAACTGTAAAAATCTTATCGAATAAAGCTAAAAATTTCGAAAATGTTTCTTGTTGCCGTGTATGTATGTCTTCTAAAGCCTTTGTATAAAAAAAAGAACAATAAACAAAGCGATTCTCCTCATTGATTTCTTGTTATCTCTAATCAACTTACTAAACTTGTACTGCTAGCTAATATACTTATAATAATAAACCATTCAAAAAGACTATGTTCAACAAAACAATGAGCTAGACTACGACAATATGTCCAACGTTGTTGAATAATTTTTGGAATACACTTAGCACAACAAGAAAACTGCTTTGATATCATTCTAGGACAACAATCGGGTGGTATATGACGACTTTGCCATGTTGGAGGAGGTGGTACAGAAGTATTATCTATTGATTGAATTCCAGTGTTTTCATCGAGTATAGATTGATTATTAATTGGAACTATTGACGTATTTGATTCTTTCAATTGATATGATATAGATGGAGAAAGGTGATTAATTGATTCATGTGCAGCAGCAAGTGACTAGTGAAAGAAGAAAACAATTGAATTAAATGATAAAAAATAATTTAAGAAATTCGATTATAGACCTACCGTATCATCAGTATGATTTTCCATAGGAGTTTTCTGTTGTCTCGGTTTTTTTTGACCAAACAAACGAAAAATAAATTTAGTTACAAAATGAAAAAATCGTTGAATACGATCAATGGCTTCAGCAATTTTATTTTCTTCGTCTTCTTTTTCCGTTAGAACATCCGAACCAAATGATGCAAGTAGAAGTGCCAAAAATAAATTTAATATCTATTAATATAGAAAAATTAGAAAGTTTTTCATCAGTACTATGCACTAAACATTGTTATCTTCCTAGAACTGATCTCAATATAATTCATGCAATGTAGAACTACCACTAACTATGGAAGATTTCATCGGATCAAAGAATTTTCCAACCTTTAACGAATTGGTTGAACATTTTTAAACCGAGAATCAAAGTTCACGCGGATGGTTGTAACAAAATAATTTCACAAAATTTTAGCATGAAAGTATTTCTATTGCATTGTCGAGCTCAAGTTCAAATCGGATAAAATCGGTCATTTTTAAGTCATGATCTTTTTTCGATCGGAATCAACTATGTACTATTTCGATAAAGGAGTTAATCGTGTCGAGAAATTTGTAAACAGGATCTAAGAATGTCCAATCGATGTCCATCAACTTTAAGAATTCAAACATGTTCTGGATTTTAAAAGCAGGTTAATTAATTCGAGATGATAATTGCTTTTGGGTAGAAAGAACAACAAATTCTATGCAAGATAAAATTATCTTTACAAATTTTAATCTCTTTTAATATGGTTAATGAAAATCTTTGAATTTTAAAACGATAGAGATCTAAAAGTTGTCTCATCAAAATATCTTGATGATACTATCTTTTCACAGAAATATTTTCAGTGTATATGAGCAGAGCGTTCATCTCAGACACAGTTAATAGGGTGCACTTCGTTCTAAGAGGGTATACTCATTATAATTCAAAGATTTGAAGCACACAAATAAGAATGGTTTTTGATACTTGCTTGTAGTAGTGAAATTCATAAAATATTTGGAACTAAATCGTTGATCGTATATATTTAGAAAAGAGAGTATTCATCAGACTCAATCAATTAGCTCTCAAAATTAGGATAGTGATAAAATCTCTTCAGATTACAGTGACGTTTTACAGGACTGTTCATGAAATGTCTATGTATGATTGAAGGTGTCATATTTTTTAAATCACCATCCAGCAAAATTAAAGGGGCCTATTATCTGTGATACACATATTAAATGAGTGTAATCAAAGGATGCAGATTGGATCGTGTAGTCACATCAATCTCTTCATAAATAGTAGCTATGAATAGGTAATAGCGACGTCTTTTGTGTGACCAAAGTTTCGAGCCTCCTTTCAACGAATATCATGTATTTCACCGTTCCCTATAAAACATTTCATTGATTACAAATTTTGCGATCTTTTAAGATCACCCTCATTTCTCGGTCACCAATCTTCAAGTAAAAAGGACGAAACGTCAGTAGAAATCTTGAATGGAACTAATCGAGTCCGGACTCAAAAAATCTTAGTCTCAATGTGCTCTAATTATCTATGCTGTCTATTAATTTAAATACGGGTGTAGACGAAGAACATATTTAAACTCACACCACATTATCACGTACGATCGATTTCATGTAGCGAGAGCAAAAACTAGTAAATCTGATCAGTTTTATTGTTGAACGATTACCACATGTTCCTTTGTTGTTGTCTTCGTTTTTTTATTTTTCTAAACGGTTTTTTGACTGATCATGTGAAGTGAGTTTACGAAACGTGTCACAATGATTAAAAAGATGTCTACAATACTTTTATTCATCTCTAAATAATCATCGCAACTATGACAGTTCTATTCTATGAATAAAATGATAACTAAGATCATTTCTGTTAATTAAAAAAGACAGTTTCAAAATACATATGACGTACCACAAGATTACCAATGACGAATGTTAATAGAAAAAATGGTACACATGGCCATCCAGCACATTCAAGACATACCCACATTGATTCAATCCATTCACCACATAATACACGAAAAACAATCCTTGAGAATTTAATAAAAAGAAAAAGGAGAAAATCATTGTTTAAAATTAGCGAATGAACTTACATGAATGCATGAAAAAAGTCAAAAAAATTCCATCTTGGCATATCTTTACCAAATTTATCAGCATATTTTTCACCAAATAACTATTAATGATTGATAATAAATTTATATAAAATTTCATAAAGTTTACCTGCATGCCCATAACAGCAAAAATAAATATTATTATGATGAGAACCAATGTTAAATTTCCTAGAGCTCCCAATGATTTACCAATAATAGACATAAGACGATTCAATGTTTGCCAAGATTTAGCCAATTTAAATACACGTAACTAGATAGACATGCATACATCAGCATGTATAAACATGAGACATACTTCATGACAACTACTTACCAATCGAAATGAACGTAAAACACTTAATCCTTTTACATTCGAAAGACCTAATTCAAGCAGACTAACCGAAACGATTAACAAATCAAATACATTCCATCCATTTTTTATAAATTTAGCTGGCGTCAATGCAATTATTTTTAGTACAGATTCAGCTGTAAATATTGTTGTAAATACATAATTACCAGTTGTTAAAAATCGTGTCATTTTTTCACTTTGAAACGGCTGATCAAGTGCCATAAATAATGTATTTAATATAATGCATATAGTAATAAATAAATCAACAAATGCATCAAATATAAATAGAGTAACAATATCCTACGAAAAAAAAAATATCTAGGACTATGGTATGTGTTTGTCATCAATAGAAAGTATCGACATGTCTTTAAACGAGGTGTACTCTCGATTGAATAGGTCGATTGTCATTGACGAAAACAATATCTTTAGAATTTTATACGAACAATTCACAATTACCATACGAATAGAACTATAACAACAGATACTTCTCATGTGATTCGAACCAGAAGAAAACTAATGGTCTCTAGTTGCAAAAAACAACACGTAGCTTAATAGATTTGCACGAGACACATATGTATTCTTATTCCTGATAATGGACAGTTGCCCTCGACAATCGTAAACGCAAATGAAGATAATGTGAATAAGTGTAAGACATGAGTGATGATGCTAACAAAAATATGAAGAATGTATCATGACATCTCTCATATAACTGTTAACAACCTTAGTTAAAATAATGAACTTCCTTGAATAATTTGGAAGTAAAACATGTTAACTATTTATGAATAACAGTTTTCATTGGATCATCTTGTTGATTAGATAACAGATATTTTCCCCACCCTACACGCTATAAAGAAGTCACTTTCACAGAGAAATTGCAAAACTTATTGCATGCACTTATACCGGTAACATCTAATCTGGATTTCATAAACCATCACCCTTCTCTAGTTTGCACCTTGTACATACAGAACGATGCTTAAACAATACATTGTCGATCGTATGTGATGGAAAATATAATTCTGTACAAAACTGGCATGCATCAGTGTCTTTTAAGATAGGATTTTATGTCAGCTTAAATTCCAGAAGATTGACATCCACTGAAATATTGATCTGTCATTCGTTATTTTTCGGAACAGATCAAGTAATTCTTGTAAGTACGCATCTATGAACATCGATGTCAAATATACAACTATTATACGGCAAAGCATACAGAAATTTTCACTTCATTGAGTAATGATTTTGACAAGATCATTAGTTCGTTCTTTTAAATAAATACAAACTCGCGAAGTTCGGTTCGGTCTTGGTTTTGTAAGTATGCATAAAGTGAAACGCAGACTTCTGTTCTGAACAAAATGGTCCAACTGTTAATATGATCAGTTGAAAATTTTAGGCTCTTCCGATTCATTCAATAACAACTCAGATTTGTTGAAAGTGGTGTTTTGTTTTGTGCGCTTCGTGAAAAGGAATTCGAACTGTGACGCTTTTTGAACTCATCTCTAGCATTAGTTACTTGCGTACCATGAGGGTTGTGACATTTTTACGGCATGAAATGATTCTTTAGCACACCTAGTTACATTAATTCTATGACTCTAAATGTTTTCCAAGTACATGTAATTTGTTACAAATTTTAATGGTGTTAATAAAAGTGATTATTTATCAATGTACGCGAGTGAAAGTTATCTTAAGACATAGGCCCTGCATACCAAAATTTGACAGACAAATTAATCTTCAAATACTTCGTATGTTTCACAAAATGCACTGCTCTAATTCAAATATTCTACAAACAAAACTGGTGGCGTAACTTTAGTATGAACCATTATATTTCTACGATGTCGAATCGACAAATTATATTTAATATAACATACTTGAAATTTTTGATAAATGGGCGAGTCACAGCTCCATTTGCGAGAGTAAATTCGTCGAAGTTTAACCAATACTCGATCACATATATTAGTTGTATTCGTATCTGAAATGACGATGTTCATATGTCGTTTATAATAATACTGTAATTGACGTTCATGCTCATTGACAGTGAGTTGAAGATTGCATTCAACAAAGAAATTGTGTTGATCGTCAGTACCACGATCGACTGTGTACAACACGCTATACTGTTCTGGATAATCAATAAAAATTGATTTTAGAGGAAAAAATAGTTAAATAAATAAACAAAAATCATATGTACCGTTGTGGTATATCATAGCTAAGGCTCATAGTTAAAAATGAAAGGAGAAAAGATGAAAATCTTCATCTATTTTTATTCTTTGTAAAACTGCACGGACTATAAAGATATATCTGAGCCAATTGAAAAAGTACTGGACAACTTAGAAAAATACCACTATTCTTAATTTGGAAGATTACATTTAGTGTACAATACTGCTTTACGTATGTAAATAAAATATGATTGAATTTTCCCCCACTATATCACTATTCAGATGATCGAGTTTTCAAACTTTCTTATAGTATGGTACAAAGTTGATATCTTACTCTCAGAATGATGCAATAATCATTTTTGAACTCTGGCCTTATTACAGACACTACTTGCAGGCAAAACCTTGAGAAGAAAATGAAGTTGGGATCATTTACAAAATCAGGTGAATAGTATTTGATGTCCGTTCTTTGACAAATGTTTTCATAAAATAAGCAAAGATACTTCTGAAGTGTTGAATCGATTGATATATCAAATGACATATTTCTCTTCACATGATGGAACATCGAAGAATATCTAATCTGTCTTGTCTCCTTTTTAGCAGTTAGGATGAAATTACGAAAGTAGATAATTCTGCATCGTAGTTGTGAATTACTATGGCACATGGATGGTAATAAAAATTTGTGCAAAACTACCGTTATTGAGTCGCATAGTACTAGTCTCTCTTACTGATATTCATCAATTGGTCATGGTTCTTCTGCATTGTTAGTGAATCAAACGCTAGCTCGTCTATTTTGACAAATAAGACGTAGTTAGGGCCGATTTATTTACTATAACTGCGTGTAATTGCGTTACGCTTCGGTCTTAATCGAATACAAAGGTGTACATCTGATGTATGCATAGAATTACCGAAAGACTGCCGAACTCGACTCTTAAAATTCAAGGAGGCGGTATGTCATCCATTGCTTTACATCCTACATTAGAAATATTGTCGTTGTCATATTCCATGGAAAGTTGCAACATTTAAATATACTCCTCAAATCTACTTAATATTTGATAGCTTAGTCTATGATGAGTACACTCACAGAGCTTTAATTCTATTCTTCAATCACTTGTAAGTCAATAATGAAATTATTTGGCATGTTGTACAAAAGTTCACGACGAGACACAATTGCACTAGATGATGGGATATACTGTGCTTGATCTATCCTGTTTTTATTTTGAATTCGAACATGTATCATTTACAGACTATAAAAAATACTTTAATGAGAAATAATGATTCGAAATTCACAGAAATAGTTGATATATTCTATCATGTTTCGATAAACTCAACCATAGCTTTTCCTGGAAGAACTATAATTTTATAGATACCTTCGACGTCGATAATAAATTCTATCTCATAATACAACAACTCATCTATTTCTGATAATGACTATTGGTAATAGGTACAGTCTCTGCATTGTTCAAAAACTTTTGAATATTGAAAAAGAATTCAGTTTCATGCCTATTGTCTACTTCAGAAGCATGTCTAACGTCACTGTGAATGTCAATCATGAAGGGATGAATGACCTGTCAGTCACTGAAATATCGATGGTGACGTTCTCAACACTTTTGGATCACTCTGTGAAAAAAATTAGAAGAAAATTTTTGATGAGAGAAGTAATCAATGGAATTTTCGAAAAAAAGGCATGAACTGTTTTCGATTGGGTTGCCAACATCTATCCCTCCATATACAAATGTACAAACGTTTTTTTGATATCTGATACACAGAGATTCATTTCTAAAGTGGAACAAGTTTAGTTCTGAAAAACATTTCTACTCAGTATACTCAAATTATGTGGAAAATATGGGGTTCATGCTTATTTCATAAGGATAGACAATAAAAACAGCATTTGATACCTTTGACCTAGATCTTGAATCTCATCATGTATCAGAAATCTATCGAATAACGGGCCTCTTCTAGAAGGTAAAAGGTAAGAAATTTCATACGCGGCTGCGTGACTTTATCGATGCCACAGTATTACAAGTTGAACAAGTGTTTTTATGTTTTTGAAATAAAGATCTTTTAGAACTACCGATCCATATTATGTATATGTCGTCGAAAATCTAATTATTGTTCCAACATTTTTGCTTTATTAAATCTTACTGAACATCTTCTGCATACGTAAAGACACAAACGATAACCGAATTTGCTCGATTGTTGAGATGAGCTTCGAAAATATTATTGATAAGATGCTGAAAGTCTGAATTCAGATAATAAAAATTAAAAACCCGATGAGACTCAAATTTAACACTGAATTGTGTTTATCTACATGCTGTTAAGGATTTCTTGAGGTCTTAATCTTGAAGGCTTTATGAGATTTATTGCAACAATACGCACTTTGTAATTGAGTATTTGGTGTATCCAACTCGTGCACCGGTACTATTTCGACAACAGGAGTACATAGTATTTGAGGTGCTTCTTGATGAAGCTATAAAATAAATATTTAAAAACAAAAATAAATTTATGTTTAGTTTCATGTTTTTACTGTTATAGATAAATCACTATCATTGTGATTCTTCTCTGGTAAATACAACGTAACACTTGTTTGTGGACTCTTATTGTCATCATTCATCGATGCTTCTTGTTCTTCATCAAAGAATGGTACTGTTGTTGTACTAGGTAAAACTAAACTTGTTCTCTCGAATAGAAGCATTGAAAGTGAAGCTTGAGATGATCGTATATTATTCAATTCATTTTTCTAAATATACTTGTTATTTTGGAAAAAACAAAACAAATCTAGTTTTGGAAAATGATTTACTATTCCATCTTGTTCGCATTCCATGGAAACACAAGAATATGATATTTCATTTTTAGAAGCTTCTATATATGACTCATTCTCATCATGCCATAGTCCAGTAGCTTCTGATGCTTGTCGTGCTTCTTCATTTTTTAATTCAATATCATCTTCGATTTTACGTCTTTCACGTTCTTCATTCTCGGTTGCTACTAGTGTTTGTTGTTCAAGATAAGACATGGAGACAATGGCCAGGATTAAATTAACCAAATAAAATGAACCAAAAAATATGATTGCAAGAAAGTATAGAAAATGATAACGACCAGCAGCTGATAGTACCTACATAACAGTTCAATCATAATAATCATATTTTAAAGACTTTGTTTGTTTGTTTTACTAATTGATAAAGATTTTCCCAATAATCTTGTGTGATTAATCGAAAACACGAAAGCATAGCCCAGCCATAATTATCAAAACTAAAAAAAAATTGATATTTTAGTGGAAATTGAAATGAATTTAATCTACCTTGTATATCCAAAATCAGGGCTGCAAGTAACAAAACGAAAACCTATTGATTCAATCACTTAAATCAAGGGAAAACATACTTTATGCCTCGATCTTTCCAACATACATAATCATCAGGACATTTTATACTTCCACTTGCATTTCCACATAGAACATAGATGTCATTTTCTTGGTACCAATAGACTGTAAAAGTATGAATTGTGAAGTAAATTATTACGATGCATTATTAGTGTGGATGATATGAGAATCCAACGACAAGTACAGAGTAATATGTTATTTTTTGCTTCAAATCGAATTCATTTCAGGTATCGTCTCGAACAGTAGAAACTGTATATTTCGAATTATCTGAAGGTATCTTTTTCTTTTCATGCTACTCTTCGATAGACTCTTTTACGATACAAAACTACAGATAATATTTATAATCATATCAAAATGATGCATGATTCATGAAGAATAGGTGAGTGCGTGTGATCTGAAAAAATACAATGAAGGAGGTTTACTAAACGCTTTGAACCTCTGACATAGGTTTTCTGTTATAACTATGATCAAAACTCTTGAAAAAGGTTCTGGCATCTTCGCCGAAGTCATTTTTTATGACTAAAACCTTTTTTCAGAAGTTCGACTATTGAGTCAAATAGTGTACCTTTTCGAACTCTAAAGAGTTCTGTATATCTTCTTTACGTCTTTTTCGCACTATTCACAACCCTGCTGGCTATAGACTTGGTCAAAGAGACTAGTAAAATGATTTCGTCCGAACCCATAAGATATCACACTTCATAGCTCCATCCAAAATATTGCCTGGTTTTGATAGTTTTCTTGTTTGATTTTGCATCTTTCACATCTATGTCATAACGTACTTGCTGCGTGCGAATCCATCGAAACAAATAGATTCAGACTATATGACGTTTACAAGAAGATTCTTTTTCTGTGGCAGTTAGTGAGCTGTTTCATTAGACTTTTACATAATCATACAAGACTTCAAGTAATAATCATTCAAAAACTAACTTTCATGAAGTCTCAAAAAGAATCAAAAATTTAGTAGTAGTCGAGTGAGTGATCATAATGGAAATTTGTGCTAATCTTTTGTAATTTTGCCTTCGAATATTTTTAATTGACGTACGATTTTTCGAAAAATAATATATACAATTACTTGGCTTAGAGAAAGGCAATAATTAATATTTATTAGGGAAGAGTGAGAAGTAAAAGAGTGTTAACGATGAAAATATACCCTGAAGTTTTCACGGCAATCTCCAATTGATTGCTGTTGTAAGTCTTGAATGATTAAAGTAAAGACTGATGAAATCAATCGATAAAACTCCGATAGAAAAAACGTTTTTCTCTGAGAAACATTAGTCGAAATCAGTTATTCTGAATCCATTCATTCAATTGGATTCCGATAGATACACTTTACTTCGACGTTGAAAAGAAAGGTGTCAAATGATCTTTTAATTTATAAATGAATCATACGAAAAAAAATGATTCGATATTTAATGAATGAGACTGCAAATAAAATTAACAATAGTGCAAATTGAAACAGAAGAACGAATTCGATTTCAATATTATAAGCCAGTTATATTTGTGCTATACGTTTTCTTAATCATTAGAGGAATTTTCGGACGCAGAAGTTTCAATCCTCATAATCACAACAACGACAATACGACAGTTGAAACCTCAGCGATATTCAACATGCTATTTTCAGACTTTCAATAATGCGAAAGTTACAGATCACACATTTGATCGAACTGCTTCTTTAGTATGGGGCACACAAGAACATTTTATAAATATTGCGATCGCTATTTATGGTGACGTCCGCTACTAGCAATTCCACCAGGGGTGCTTCATGTCCCTATACAGCGATGCTGATATGAAAAATTCAATCAAGTGGGGAATAACGTTGTTCTATAGTGAACATGCATGAGAATAATTTCAATCGATAGAATAAATACAACAAGAATGAGATATCATTCATAACACTTAACATTGTTATCGTCATTAAAATTATAAATAACCAAGATATATTTTCTGCATTGCTCCGGGATTTACGTACGGCATACCTATTTGCAATAATAGAAGGTCACTCTTACTCCTCAAAAGAGTGACGCGCGATTTCATGAACTGTAGTTGATTAGATAGAACACATGATCTATTTTCGAATACATTATAATTTGCTGTTCTTTTGTAATGAAATTTGAAGATGATCTTTATTTTATTTTTATTTTCTTCTGAATCGTTATTACTGCTGAATATTACGGTCTTTACTTCCATTTTTTTTATGGTCCATGTTTGTCTGCTCAGTTTTAACAAGAAATAAACAATGTCATCGTGCACTAGTTACCATAGTAACGTAATAGAACACTTGAATATTACTAACTAAAGTTATATTTGATCAGGCAAATATGCAAAAGATTGCTTTACAGTTATTTTGACCAAAGAAAATAAATAAAGCTACTCTAAGTGAATGATAATCCACCTATAAGTACAAGTATGACATAGTTGCATTGTCGTTTATTGTATATAACTGTGGTGAAATTCAAAAAAACTCACTTTTACATTCGTTTTCAGAAAAAAAGTATATTTAATTAGAGTGTAGAAACTTGTATTAGTTTTTTCACTTTACATGTTGTTTTTCTTTGGCTCACACGCATCTGTGCATCTCATACTTCTTCATCGATTTCAATACTAGAAAACTGGCAGCTAAAGTAACACAAACTCTAATTTTAGACGAATAACTGTTCTGAATATTCACTCATAATATCAAAAAGGATATCCCGATCATAAATATTAGTATTCCAACCAGTTGATACTTTTAAATCAATCCAAATTTTCAGCATTTCAAAAGACGAAATAATTCGAGATGCACAAACATCTGTATATCTACTGATAAGATTTATTCTGACAAATCTAAATGATGATCAGATCGCTGAAAAATGCATTAATAGTGTGTTTCTCTAATTCTGTTTCAACCATTTCAGAGTTCTTTTCATGCGATTCAACGACGTTCATGCATATATATATATTTCAACACGAGTAATCCAATGCATTGAAAGAAAAACAAAGATCGAATCATGAAAGCCTTCACCTATGAATATTCATCTCGATCTTAATAAATTCCAATCGATGAAGCATTCATATCCTAGTCTAACAACTGATTAACAATCAATCGAAACTAGTCTACGACTCATCCCTACTTTATGAATTCATAGAACTGCTCCTCGTTTCATAGTACTATAAAATATATTCACTTACTTTCATTGTCGATTTCTTTCAAATAGGATTCATATGAAATATTCAATCCAATACTGAAAATATTTGAACTATTTGAAAATGATTCATAAGTGGGTACACATTTTTGTCGAAGAACACCCATATACACTTGTAGGCCTATCTATAATCAAATAAACAACACATCCAATACGTATATATATATATAGATACAGGGTTTTTTCTCTAAAGTTCGAACCAAAGCAAATATAGAGAGAATAAAACTTGATAAAACAGACACATCTCGTAGAGAAATAAAAGATTGTATTAAAGCATTGACAATTGTTTTTAATCCTAGAAAATCAATCAGTCCATCAGTAAACAAACTATCAATACTTAACACTATACCAGGTACGACAGCAACAGTTTTCAATGCTCTTAACACACGAAATGTTCTTAGGACAGCAACTTTTCCCAAATTCACAAAAAACGTTATGTATCTATACACAATAGAACGAACAAAAACTAACTCAATATATTGAATATTTCTCATATATTTTAATACATACGCAAGTGAAATGACAATAAAATCTAACCAGTTCCATGGATCACGTAGAAACGTATGTTTTTGTAGAATAAATCCGCGTGCAAAACATTTGGTTAATGCCTCAAATGTGTAAATTATCGTAAAAACGTATCTATGTAGTTCAATTAGAAAAACAAAAACAGTTAATATTAATAATGAGGACAATCAAGTTAAAAAAATGCATTCAATACTCAGTTATTTCTGGTGCATTCCTAAGCGTCATAAATAAGCAATTAGCTAAAATTGTAAACATGACCAGGGTACTAAAAATTGAATGTGTTAACACACGTATAGCGAAACGTCGAAAACAATTGAATGGAGAAAATATGAAAAAAGCTGACGTTGCACTAAATCGAAATATTGTATATTTTCGATTGATTACCACAAATATCTATAATTATTTTATAAATATATTCGTTTGCTTTTGTTGAAATAATATTGCTACATACATATTCTGTACGATAAAACGAATCGATTTCTTCGATTGGTTTTCCAATGAGTTCAACTGGAAATTTATTTTGTAATAGTCGTGGTAATGTTTGACCAACGGCCAATTCTTTATTAGGTATTGGTTTAGTCACGATAAGTTCATTTATCCGTGGTTTATTCATAGAACGCCGTTTATCATTTTCTTCAACTATTGACTGTTGTTCTAATCGTTCAGCAGCAATACGTTCAGCTTCTTGGAGTCTATAATGTTTGATACGTTGGAATGACTCATTGGTAAACTCACGAAAGACAATCGACTTATAGTCCATGGTAATTATCAGTACTTATATCCCTTCATACATATCCTAGTAAAGATATGAGAAAATTTATTTCAACGGCAACAGCAAAACTAAATTTACAGTTACCTAAAGTTGTTCATTTCATCAATGTTATTTCATTAAGTATAGCAGCATATGAACGCATGTTCGATATTCTATTGGGAGTAGATTGTTTTTCACCTATATTGATATAGATGGAGAAAAAAAATAGAACGACTGTAGTAGAATCACGTCATCATATCGCAAAATAACTTTGTTCGCTACTTTACAACAGCTTACGTCGTGTATCCTATATAAAGATGAAAAAAACACACTCGATAGTGAGGTGATATTTTCATTATTTAATAATAGTAAATGTGTAATTTCACAATTTCCCTTGAATCCAACGTAAAATTTTTCTATAAAAGATTTTCGTTTGTAGTCTTTACGCAATATGACAAAATCTGTCATATCATTTATCTATCTTTTATGATACTATCTATTAAAAATGTTTTCTTTCTGTTACCATACCATTGCCGATATTTCAAGTCATTCATTCGACTAACACTATTTGATTAAGTATAGCAGCACATGCGCGCATGTTCCATAACCCGTGGGGAGGACGTTGTTTTTCACTTATATTGATATAGATCAGAAAAACAATACAACAAATGTTGAATCACATCATTGTATAGTAAAATTATGTTGTTTACTAGTTTGAAACAAGTTGCTTGCGTGTGTCTTGTATAAAGATCGACTGAAATATTCGATGTTGACGTTATATTTTCACAATTTAATAATGGTAAATGTGTGATTGCATGATGTCAATATTATGCAAAATAAAGCTATTCCATACAGACTTGTCTTTTACAGTTGCTATACGAAAGGAAAATCTGTCGTGTCGTTAGTTTTTCTTTATGTCATTGCTTATTACTAATTTATAGTGCTGTGAAAAAAAATAATGATTATCGAAATTTGATCAGTTCACCAACATTATTGAATATAAGTAAAATAATAAGACACATCACTACTGCGTCATCATTAAAAATTCAAACATTATTCGTTGAGAGAATAATCACGAAAGCACTGTAGTGCAGAATTTCATTTAACTTTCAGTTGATTAATATAATAGGAAATTTCGTTCAGTATTTTTGTACACTTTAATTTTTAAAGATTCTATAGAGAGATCTTTGAAATCAGTTTTTTAAGCGATTGCAAAAGTTTTATGAATTGTAGAGACTTCTGTTTTGTATCAAAATCAAAACGAATCCATATGTGAAGACTAGCTATTAGACTTTCTAAAATTAAGAACTCTATTTTAAAAGTCATTATGATCTTATTTGCTCATATTCTAGTTCATTTACTATTGAAGACAATTATTCATATTTTTCTCATTATCATCGGCATGAATTTCGATCTCAAATTATCTTTCTTTACACGTAATTACATCACATGAAATAAACTTCTATTTATAGTTTTTATGCACTGGATTAATAAGAGAATATTAAATAATCAAAGAAACAGTATAAGAGTCAAAATATGGTACCCTACTTCCGACTGTTTGATAAATATGACGACCTATAAAAACGATTGTAATACTCATTTATCGGTTTCTAAAATTGAATTCATAGTTATCTAATTACAACAATAAATCGCATGGCAAAACTTGAAAGATTTTGTCTCGCTTACGATTTGTTTCAGCATACTTTGTCACATACCTATTTTCACTTCAGATGAGTTTCAGTAAATTACGATTCTAAAGTGATATTGCAATTTAGTGGAAAACATCTAAAACTTCTCACAGATCAAAATAGACATACCATAACAACATTACAAAAATGGCACACAGAGTAAACTGTTCATATCATAGATGCGTTCGAATGTACCTTTCATACACATGTGGTAGACTATTTTATCGACACTTTCTTAGAGAAGTGAAACGTGTCGATTTCATGTAGAGATTATGTGAGCTCAGATTGAATTATACTCTATCCTATTCCTGCACAGCACACTTTTATATTGCCAAACAAAGAAACGATGGCGAGGAAAAGACGCCAACGTAAGAACAATCGATAATATAGAAGGGAAGGTTGTGACTGAAGTTATTCATGGTGCTGTCTAAGGCCTCGATCTCGTTCGTCGAAAACGAGCATAGGGTGTATCGATCTCCTAGTGAACATGATGGCAATCAATAGCGTGTCAGTGTATTTCTGAAAGGTTCTCCAAATGACAACTGAAGAAATATGTTCCAAGTGCATACGGAATAAAGTAGTCTTTCTGTGATGAGCCGAATCTGCACCACCTATTTTAAATGTAAGAATGTGTAGACATTGCAGAAAGAGTTTTGGATACGTGTAACATATTCTATCATAAGAACGAGTAATTCCTTCTCATTCGTCTGACCAGTGTCAATAAACGTCTGTGTCTATTAGAATCGAAACAAAATGTAAAAACAAAATCCTAAGCTTCTATAAAAGCGTCCTTGTTGAAAAATTCAGTACTAAACTAATAAAAACTAGCAAAATTTGAAAATCATGTTGACGGTACCTATCCAGACTATAGTTAATGATTTTTAAAACGACTACTTTGTTTATTTGCTAGAATATTACCTGACTTTGCTAACACATTTGTTCCATGCATAAGTATACCTAAAGTCATTCTTCGTATTACTAAGAAAAATCGAACGAGATTCAATAGGTCCTGAAAAAATCTTCGAACTTTTGATCTGGTTTTCTATCTCTAGTAAGACACTAGTATTCTTCTACTTTAAAATGAAACATTATCAATTTCCATGTAGTAGCGTTTGTCGTTAAATGTTTGATATTCTGATACAAAACCGAATAAAAAACTATCTGATCTATTATATACGAATATGTTTGCATGAAATTACGGTCGGTTTCTAGAAATATTTCTCACTCTGTGATCATTGATTCGAGTCATATTTTAATACTTGTAGAAGAAGATTTTTATTGCTACTAGCTGTATATGAAAGCCATTGAGATACATCATTCTATTGTCCAGATACTTAAAATTGATTATGAGTATTATAATATAAAAAATATATTTTTTTTAATGTTATGTATCATATCTAACAATCAAATGTCATCACACAAATGACCACATGCAGCTAGATTCTGGCAGGAAAACACCGAAAAATCACGTATACATCATAGTTGTGCATTTTCGACCATATTTTCCCTATGAATACTCGACGATTTCCAGCTATTAAACTACTTACATGATTCCATAATATGCGAGCATTACTTGTCAAATATAGTGATTTTCCACGTTGTACTTGACCCAAGGGGGAAACAGCTGATTTTGTTGATCTTAAATCAATTTTAAATAACAAAAATTTTAAAAATTAAGAGATCGAAAAAATCAGTGACTCGATTGAAATGATTAAATTCTGTATCCTTGATGATAGAAATATCAATCTAGAGAGGGACAGTTTAAATACAATTTTCTTCATTTCTGTGATTTTTCTGATTAAAAGCAATTGATTTAAATCAAAAAATTCAAAGAAATCAAACTTGAGCTGTTTACCACTTGACTTGACCTGATGATTCCAATAAAATTTAATTATTGCCAAATATCCAAATTCTATCAATGAGGGTAAGAAGATACGAGGTAGATCAAAATCATTCTTCCAATCAGTATCATATTACTAAGGTAGTGCTAGGACTAAGGAGAGCTCAATGCCCTCTATGGAGATATTCTAAGCTATATCATCTACATTTGTACTGAGCTTAGTGAATTTTATAATCGAAACTAAATAAAACTGTTCTAGAACACTTCGACTTCAACATTGTATTATTAAAAGAGTGTAAACATTATCTTTGACTATAAGGAAATTTAACTTTGGAAAAAAGTTAGGGATTTATTGGAAACGACTGAACTGTGATTAACTCAGCTTTCAGAATATTGAAGTGAAAATGTGAACCATTTTAGAAAAAATTCTGTCTCGTTTCTAAAATTGCATTAACCAATCTTCTACGGTAGCACAATAGTCTTGTTTTGTTTATTTATTTAGTGCCAATACAATTAGTGTACAAGACATAATAGAGAACACTCTTAAAAAGCTTGTGTTGTTCGAGATGATTAGAAGATTCCATTGAGAGTCATTGTTTCATTCTTAAAATCACATAATAGAGTGCATGCCCTCAATAAGAACGGGAATTTTACAGAGTGATGTTGTGACTGTTATATCTCTGTGAAAAATTTAACAAATTAATTCGAATTTTGCACCAAAGTAGAAAAATGTGTTGTCGACCGATTAATGAAAAAAAATTTCAAAAAAGTTGAAAAATGATCGAGATATGACCGGTAGTTTGAAGTCGACTGATGCCGTTCTAAATAAAAGCACTTTCCTCAATAAGAACGCTAATGCAAAAGTTGTCCCTATTTAGAACGTACCAGCAAAAATACATAGAGTAACNGTATGGGCGCGCTCTTATTAGGGACAAAATTTGTATATGCGTTCTAATTAAGTACACGTCCTTATTTAGAACGTTTTTAGATGCGATTTTTTTAGATTGTTGTGATTGTACTGAATCAACTGAACATCGTATGAAGCTGAACCTCTGTAGTATGCTAGAGAAAAATGTAAGGAATAAGTTGTCTAGCGGAAGTTCAGCTCTATTTTGAAGTTTTGAAGCGATATAGCACGGTTTTTGAACGATGCCTGTTACTCTATGTATTTTTGCTGGTACGTTCTAAATAGGGACAACTTTTGCATTAGCGTTCTTATTGAGGAAAGTGCTTTTATTTAGAACGGCATCAGTCGACTTCAAACTACCGGTCATATCTCGATCATTTTTCAACTTTTTTGAAATTTTTTTTCATTAATCGGTCGACAACACATTTTTCTACTTTGGTGCAAAATTCGAATTAATTTGTTAAATTTTTCACAGAGATATAACAGTCACAACATCACTCTGTAAAATTCCCGTTCTTATTGAGGGCATGCACTCTATGGAGAGCTGTATTCAAACCCATTCTGCATTCTATTGAGGATCAATTATCGTACAACGATGAAATTGAGCAAGACATTTTTTTTTAAATAAAATAAATTTAAATCAAATTTTGAAAGTCTTTCCAATCTAAACGAAGAAATATTGCAGATTTTTCTTATTGGAGTTTTTATCTAAAAAAATCAAATATGATGCCTAAACTTAATTTGAATGGAAATATTGATAGGGACAGAACTTCATTTTGTTTGATCAATATTATTCATTTCAACAAAGTACATCATCATTCTTGATACCTATCGAAACTAGCCATCGCATATCACAAATGATGCCACTGTCAGTAATCCTATCATCATCATCATCCATTTCTATAGATAGCTTATGAGCCTAGCTTTTTCATCATTCTCTTTTTTTCGATTGGAACTGCAAAAACTTAAGAAAACGTTCAGCAACGTTCTTGGATGATGGTTTGTAACGTTCACGTGATCAAGCATTTGAATTCCATTCAAGTAAGAGATAAATTTTTCCAGTTTTTAACCTAATGAAACATTTTGTAAACAAGATTCACATTGTCTTGAAAGCACATATACAGAATTGATTTTGATTCAAAATTTGACATTTCTTAATCAGGATCCTACATCAATAATACCAGAAAGAAGTTGTGGTAAAATTGCTTGGAAAATGATTTTCATTTTGACTGCATCTAAAGAAGAAGATTTCGAAGTTTTTCAATGCACAATCAGCCTCTCACTTGTCTTTGTATCATGTTGATGATGAAAACATCTGACTATAGATCCAGACTGATCGTCCGAATTTATATCGCACAGATTATTAGCGAAGACTTTTAGAGATTTACGAATCAAGTCTAGCCATCATTTTTCGGAAATGATTGTTTCAGTCGAGACTTGTTCAACGTTAGCACGAACAAATACAATAACTATCTACTTGAGTTTTTACGATTTGCTAACTCTTCTATCTTTTATTTTGATTAGAATCTTGCTTTCAAGATTTTCGACCACCTGATATGAGAGTATATCGTAAAGCTTACTAAATACGATCGCATTAATTTTTGTCATTGATACAATCGTCATTGATACGATCGTCATTGTAGCATTAAACTCTCCTTCTCCAAGGACTTATAAGAATGATCCGTTTCTAACAAAAGTTAGAAAAAATCTTGGCAGTTGAGGACGAAACTAGACTGACCTTCTTTCACTGTAAGTCCGGTTATACATTACTAAATAATAATATATTCACGTTATCCGTGAAATATTATCGATTCTAACTTTAACATTCGATTTATGAACAATTGTACTGTTTTGAAGTGAATCTTTAACACATAATTTACGAATACAAATGTTCCAACTGGCTATGGTTGCATCGCCGTATATATCAGCATATCGTTTGACATGTTTATTAAAAATATGATTTTTAACACGTATGTATAATTCAATGTAATATTTATACTAATACAACACTACTTGATAAAACATTGTTTTATGTAAATGAGAAGAATAATCTATCCACTCAACAAATTCTTTCACGTTCGTTGCCATATATATGCTTGTGAATCGTACACACGAGTATGAAAAGAATTACTATATTCTTTTTTTTAATATGGAGATTTGTGCTTGTGTTATACTAGAGAAGTAATAATTATCTTTGACTCACTGACGGCTTGCTCATTCATGTAGAGTTCAACAAAGTTGAAAACTTAATTAAGTATTCTGGTTTTTCTCTGCTGGAAAAATTTTTATTTTATTCTTTAATCGAACCAAATTACATCAAACGGAAACACACTCTACAATGGTTTTATATCCAATGAGATGCGATCGTATTAAGTTAATTGTCGATGCCTATTTTCCACGAATTCCACGTCGTAGAAGAGCAACTTCTTTAAGGCACGAATTACAATAGTATGTTCGCCGATCAATGCTATATTGTGCAATGATCCATCAAAACGGTCGATATTATCAATCACTACGCCTTGCTCATCAAGAATAAAAACTAAAGTATTATCAACATTTAACAAAGCCCAATAACCGTCAGGTAATGGAGTCATACGCGAGAAAATACCCGAATCCGTGTCGAGAGAAATCGTACGTAAAGTATTCAAATTAAGATCCCGAAGTTCGAAGCGGCATTGTCGATTGAGTGGATTATTTTCATCTTGAATACTCAAAGCAAGTTGATCGCTCGCATTCAGTCGAATGCATGTGATAAATTCATTTGCACGGCATGTCACAGGACTCCACCATCGCTGCTGAACACTCCACGAACTTATTTGAATCAAGTCGATGGCACTTTCTTGACACCAATAAGAAATAAATAGACGATCATTTCGACAAGTGCATCGACGAAAAAGATTCGATTCGTAAGGTATTATTCGAGTAATTTCTTGAAAGAGCCGAGTTACAGGATCGAAAAGAATGAGTTTTCTATCGAGCAGAATGAGGAATTGCCGTAGATCATGATTCCATTGAATGTCACGGATCTATAGATGAAATCAAAGTATTTCATGTACACCATAACATAATTCATTAGCACACAAGTAAATAGATGATAGTCATGAAAACTAAGTTCCTATTTTCATATCGATTGAGCTTTGTTTATGATATGCTCAGTGTAGCAGAACGAAGGTCATGAAATCCAACAACATTAGTTCATGATATTATATCTTGTAAGCACATGATATTCTCATTCCTGATTAGCTCATCTGTTGACTCTTTGAAAGATAAATTATTTTTGAAAATAGGATACATAGTATGGTATTGGGAATGAAGCTCCCATTACACAATCACATTTTGCGCGTATTTAGTCTCAAATCAACTTTATGTATCTTACTCGAAATAAAAACAATCCTAAGTTATTTTTGGACAATCATTCAATTAAATTTCATCGTGTCATCATGATTCAATAAGATATTTTCACTAATAATACAGTATTCATTAAACTATTTTGAGCAAATCAAATCAATCATGTATCAAAATCTATAATTATTGGATGTAAATACAATCACTGAAAGATACTCGTATCATAGTGAACGTATTTCTCATTTCCAACATGATAGTATAGCATTAAAAATAATAAAGATTTCGTGTAAAATCAAGAATGATCTAGTGCCAGCTATGCAGGTAGAGATCTTAAAAAACAGGTTTGACTTCGCACGGAAAAAAAGTGTTTAGAACACCGCAGTTTCGAGCGGTTATTCCGGACGCACTAAAGTGAAACGACTCCAACATGCCGACCATTACCTGAAGCTTTCAGGCATGGTACCCTTCTTGTGGCAGCGAAGTGAACCCTCTCGAGCCCCATTTCCATAAAGTAACTTTCTAGAGTCAGATGGATTATCTATGTAATGATCGAAAAATTTGGCAGAGATACTGGGGCACGACATCTTGACTGTCCAAGCACATTACGTTACGCCACGGTATGCACTGCGAGTTTTGAAAGCAACGCAGCGGTTTCCTGAATCATGGTTCTGTAAATGACGAACGCAGTTTTTAAAACAGCGTCTGCCAGCGGTGTAGCACATCACGGTGTGGATACGTGAAACCTGGGTTTTTGAAACTGTTACTAACCACAAAATGGAAAACTGAGATTTCGCCACGGAAAATTGTGATCCTTCTTGTTACAATATGTGATGTGTTGAAAGAACCCCAATAAACTTTATTTTTAATTTTTCGTGACTTCTTTTTAAAATAAAATAAATCTTCTACCATTTGAATTCTCTTGAAACGGTATGCATCAGAGCTCCGAATGGGATGGGATTGGGTGAGAAATTCCTCCCATGGGATAAATTTTCTTCATCCGTCCCATTCCATGGGATTTTCATGCGATATAAAATTCTAGCGTTTATCAAATATATTGCAAAATTTTCATATTACTGAAAGCTCTTCTATTTATTTCACTTTTCAAATACAATCTATTTTAACAAATAGAAGAAGAATTAGGTTAATTTCCTTTTATCCTCGATAACACTAAGAAAGTAATTAGCACGACAATAATGCTTTAGAACCACATTATTCTTAAAAGGACATCGACGTCTTTTTACTGCATTTCTTGCCTTTCTAATTCGTCAAAACATTCAAGGATACTTGAAGTCGCAATTATTTGCCAAGGAACTGTTCTGAGGCTATATAATTACACAGTAAGGATGAGTGCAGACAAGAAGTTGTATTTTCTTTACGAGATTCAAAGTTATATTTAGATTCTCGAAAAAGGAAATCATCAAAACTTCCAAAGTATCCGTCGACGCTATTAATACACGGTAGTGAAATCAAAACATTAAGAGATATTGTAATTTTCAGAAATCTCGGGTATTAGATAATTTTTGGGAGCGCTGAACAATTCAGAACCCAAAGGCTTGGAATTTCAGAAACTTCCAAATTTTCTTTTTTTTTGAAATCTAAACATTACCGGAAATTCATGAGACTTTTATCACAAAGGACTCATCATGATGAGTCCGGGAATGGATACATGATCGAAGAACAACCCTCAATAGAAAACAAGAACGAAAAATGAAATTGATTCTTGTCAATGTCTACGAACATTGTCTTTTATACAATAAAATCATAATCGAAAAATCCATATAATCGTCCCATGGGACGAATCTTTCATCCCATCTCATATCGATCCATGTTTCGTCCCAACACGTCCCATGGGACAGATAGGAGAAGTAATTTTTCCAATGGGATGGGATGGGACGGGATTGTCCCATCCTATTCGGAGCTCTGATCTGCATTAACAATCGTTCGTTTTCTTAATTTATCGAATAACAAATACTGTTTTTTGTGACTCTACTTCAATCCCACCTCAACAGAAACACCTTAAAACAGTTGTAGCATTTTTTATCAGTCGATTTGAAATATTTCTACCACGACAATTTTCCGACGAACTAAAAATCATTCTCTTGAGCTAGATTAAGTATCATCTGGTATATTAGCCTAAAAAGAAAATGATAATTAACAGATGTATTTCAATTTAATAGAGATTTTTTAAAAACAATATGGTCAGACAACACCGTTCTGATACACTACACCGCGGTTTAGAACACCGGCAATAACCGTGACTCGTGAAAATCACGTTTATGATACACTACGGCGCAGTTTATAAAACCGGTAATAACCGCTATTTCTGAAACCACGTTTCTGGTACAGTAAACCGGGGTTTTTAGTTAGCCCGATGCAAGAAACCGTGGTTCAGCACAGCTTGCATCGGTTATCCAAATGAAACCGCGGTTCAACACACTTAAAATCAGTTATTCAAATGAAACCACGGTTTCCATGAAACAATTTCTCCGTGAAATTTCGTTGCACCAATAGTTCCTTATACAACCTTTTTGTTTTTTTCACTAAGATCTTCAAAATAGAATTTTATAAACTATATATTTGCAGATACAGCGTTTATTTTCATTAATATTCATTAATAGAAAAGCAGAGCCAACGAACAGCGTAACTCACTTGACTCCAAATAAACTTTCGAGCCAACCTGGAGTCAGGATAGATTCAAGTTGGAGCATGTATTCGAAGAGTCAGACTCCCCCCCCCCCCTCCGTCTTGATAGAAATTAACGTACACTAATAAGACAGCAAAGTACCTTTCTACACCAGACAACTAACTATTTCTCTTTGGATATTAATAATAAGCCTCATATGTCACACCCTATACATCTCGGGTTTGAGTATATGTGAAAATATATTTTGGTCTCTTATTTCTAACGTTCCTAGAACATTATACTCTTCATTAAACTCATCACAAAACAACGGTCGATAGTGTCGAACTCTCGACAGAGTAGAAAACCGATATTTTTTGCTTGAAACATATTTTTTGTATCATATAGTATATATAATGAAATACTTACTACAACATCATAGTGCCATACCATTGAAAGGCCTCGTTTACCGTATCGATCGAACAAAGTTAATTGCTTATTTTCATATTCTTGCGCAAGTAAATATTCGTCCGAAGCACCTATGGCCCAATAATTACCTACGGAGGTTTCAGCAAGAGGTCTCTTGCAAAGTCGTTTACCTAGTATAGTCCTAGGCAAATCGGCATCGCACATCGGTGACACATCCTTCCACGTGTCTGAAGAGAACATCTCTTTTAGTGGATTTGCCGTTTCAATATCCAGTGCTAGTTTTCGATCATGATGTTGAACGATATGGACACTTTCTAACGAATGACCGTACTGATTTTGTACTTGTTCCAACGCAAATAACTGAGCATCTCCTTTTGTTGATATGCTATTTATGACAGTAGATGATTCTTCTTCAAAATGCAATCGACAATTTTTAATATAATTTTCTAGTATGTTTCTGGCTTTGTCAGCTGATTGCTGAATATCTTCGATGGATTGTCGCTCCCAGTTGTCAATACTTGAACGCAGCATCTGCTCGACATGTTCATATTCAACCAAACATTGAGATAAAGGTTGCTGATGATTTCGGGCATCGTTTATGTATTTCTCATACTTCTTACGATGTTCAGAAAAATGATCCCAACAAAAATGACGATTGCAAGCAACGCAGATAACCATTGAAGGTGCGTCACAGAGTAGATAACATGAAACGCTACCAATGTGTTCTATCATCATCATCAGTAGATCAGATAAAAGCGAATGTGAAAGAAATGAACTCTTTCTATCGGTTTGCTATGCTCTAGTTTTCCACGAAACAAAACTTATCTAGAATGATATAAAATAGAGAACAGCTGTGTACATTTCATATTTAAGCAAGCAATGCAACTTTTACATAGAGGAGAGTCACGTGAGTGACATTTCTAATCAGAAAATATTAAGAACATCCCCTAAATAGTCAAAAACAAACATTTTAGATACCTGAATAAAGCATGGAACACGTGACTGAAGACTCCATGTCTGGAGTCAACAAAACATGAACCGTATTTCTATTCAATGGTGTCGATCGATTTGATAACTAATGATAAGAGTGAACGTATAAAATGAATTCACTATTACATTAGGACATATACATTAGATTACATGTTTTAGTACTATCGCTCTGGGTCTTTCGAATGCAACAACACACATCTATTCACCTACTATGCAGGAGTCGTATCGACCGTAATAATCTTCTACGTGTATGCACCCTAAAGGTTCTGATATATGGGAAGCCATACTCTTTATTTAAAAAAATCAATTTCGGTGACTTCTATTTGCTCGACATACTATCGAAATGAAGTGAGAGAGAAAAAAATCAAGTACGTAGGAAGAACGAAATCATTTTTTATTACATCGCTGCCGCCGTTTGTAATAACGATGATAAGAACGGTGCAAAAGTAAAATACGAGTATATAAGTATCGATTCGCTGAATACAACCGTTAGCAATACATAATAGAGTATAGTTTAATGTACTTCCATATGGACAGTGTCTCATGCTTCGCTTCGATTTGTATTTCTGGCAAAAAAATGGGCGATCTGTGCATTCAATTGTTCCATATTCTTGCTCGAAATCTTTTTTCTGCATCGTATTCTCTTAAAATTATTAGTGTGTATTCCGATGAGAGTCTGTCGATATCAATTAATTTCACGAAACATGCCTGATTTGTCATAGCATGACTTCAAAATGAATGTCATTATCGACCTGAATAGGTTTGTGAACTGTATTCTTCAAGGTTTTATGGGCTGCATAACTAGAGAACGATCAAATAGGTAGTAATATCTTCTCATTCTACGTTCATCAGGCTATATTTTGCTTGTTCCCGTAGAATACTTTTCAAATGACACCTTCATATGCTCAGAAACTCCGACAATGATGGTATTGACTGAGCATATTACTATAATTGTCAAAAAGAGATTCTTACATCATCTCATAGCATAAAGTTCTGCGAAAACGAGTCCCCTATACCTGCGAAACGCGTTAATGCTGCCCTGTTTAACGCGTTTCACAGCTGTGAAAATAAATGCTGCCGAGCAATTCTTTCTTAGGAGCATTTCGCAGTCTCTCTCAAACTATGTTACTTCATGATTTTGAGGTGAAAAACACTAAAACCAGAAAGAAGTTCGTAGAACTCAACTTATAGATTCTATATACAGGTTGATCACGTTATTTTGAATGGTTTTGTGTAAATTGCTATATTTGCGAAAAACATCGAATCTATGTTATTCTGATACGGTTGGATAGAGGATCGACTACTCTATCGTACTATGTAGTTTGCATTTAATTTCATTGTGATTGAGCACAAAAAAACTTAATTAATCTAAAAAAGCAGCAAAAAGAATTTTTAAAAGCAACAGTGAAAACGCCCCAGGTCGTTCGTTCGGAAGTCAGGATCCTTCCAAAACCGGCCGGAAACGGGATATTTTTTCCGATTTCTTCCTGCTGGTTGCGGTGTATTTCCGGCCAGAAAAAACAACGGAACATGGAAGCAGTTCTCAGGCCGGAATTATCCGTTCCAGGAACCTGAATAATCCGACCACTTCCGAAAACCGGAAATTGCAAGGAAATAACTCGATCATCCAGGAACCTCTGGAACTATAGAGAGTTCCACCCGGATTCAACCGGAAAAAACGATATTCCCATAAACAAGCAATGGAAAACAGTCGGAATTGACCATCTTCCGACCAGATTTTTGAAGATTAATTATGCTTGAAAAATCTGCCCTCCGCAAGAAAAAAAATCACATGAAGAATAAAATTCTCATTTGTATAAATCCTAGGCACTGAAGGTACTATTTTACGAAAAAAAAGACCTCTAAAAGTCTTTTTTTTCTAATTACTCTAGTTTAAGGGCTGCCGATCAAATGGGTACCTTATCAAACTTTTATGGATTCGCTGGAAAACTTTAGATGTCTTTGTAAGAGTGTTATTGTTTTCAGTGCTTTATGATGTATTTCAAGTCTCTTTCATAAAAATTTATATATCGCAGGTCATTTTGTGACTTTTGAAGCGTCATTTACATTGATTGAAGACTCGGCAAAGTCTCAAAACGCTGCTGTTAAAAATGTGTGCTGTCCTGATTCATAGCATTTTCGGTTTTCAAAAGTCTACAAAATCTGATTTTTCTGTGTTCCGACCTAAAATTCCCAACTTTGCGACAAAAAAATTTTCGGAGAGAAACTTATAGTGTTTGACTTGAAGTTTATTTGTTCCCAGTGAATCTTCTGGTGTTGCCCGAGGCTTTAAAAAAAAGCCAAAAGTTAGCTTCCAAATACCGAAAGCTTTGCTTAGTAAGTCGGAGTATTTAGCTCTGTTTGGGAAACGACCAGATGAATTTTCGTGAGCTTAGTGGGAACGGTCAGATCTGGGCCTTGTCCTGTCCCGATGGGAAAAGTTTTTTATCAATTACCGGTATCCATTCCGGAAACGGTCGGATCTTGGCCAGTTGCAGTCAGGGCTTGGAAACGGTCTTTTCCATCGATGGATCCCGTGTAGGGAACGGGAACTGTATCCGTGGATAAGTTAAGGTGCCCCGCACTGGTGGGAAGTAAGCCGGAACCGGAAACCAAACCGATTTCGGAAACTCACTTCTGGAAATAGTCGGGATAACACTGGATCCGGCTGGTTCCCACCGTACGCCTTCGACCTGGAGCATAATGCTGGATAAAAGGCCATGTTTTGCATCTTATTTTTTGCAGCATCTAATAGGTATTGCTACAAAAAATATATATCTGAAGAAGCAGCGTGAAAAGTTCGACAATTTACACAATAAGGCCTATTGTAATTAGTTAAAAAACATATTGATTTTACGGATCCTGCGGAATCAATGTTTGCACGACCGTAATTGGATCATTCAAATATTTGATCCTTTTGGAAAGAAAAACTGGAATTATGAGATAGTTGGTCGTTTGCAACTTGTAGAGCTTTTCACACTGCTTTTAAAATTCATTTTGCTGCTTTTTTAGATTAATTAAGTTTTTTTGTGCTCAATCACAATGAAATTAAATGCAAACTACATAGTACGATAGAGTAGTCGATCCTCTATCCAACCGTATCAGAATAACATAGATTCGATGTTTTTCGCAAATATAGCAATTTACACAAAACCAATCAAAATAACGTGATCAACCTGTATATACACCCATTAAAATAGTCGAATAAAATTTGTCTTTTCTAGTCTTATTCAGATGTGCCATGAAACTAATAATTTGAATAAAGTTTCGGTTTCACATCTGCATGAGTGATGAATCGAATCAGGTATCTTTTCCTGCTTCTATCGGAATAGGAGCTTCATTTTCCTGTTACTTTATTTTAAATGTAACTTTTGAAAATTGAAATCTGCGAAACTTTTTAAGGGCCCCCCTTCAAAAAAACTCGATTTTCGTCAAAAAAATGAAAATTGAGATAACACCATGAGGTGATAGCCCATGTTCTGCTCTTTCAGAATCGCTTTAGTTTATTTTCTAAAGACCACTTTTTGACCGAAAGTTTTAGATTTTTTTGAGAGGCCCTTTATGTCAAAAACGATTTTTTTAATTAGGTCTTTGATCTCTAATTACTGCTTAATTAATTAAGCGCTCAGCGTGTGCAAAATTAAAAGTTACGTAGAACAAGTTAGGTCAGTTTCCTCAAAAAACCGCGTGAAAATTGCAGAAAATTTAAAAAAACAGCAAAAACTTTTCGAAAAATTGCTTTTACCATTCGATAGAGTATGCAAAGACGCAGGGCATCTCGTCCTCCGATTTTTGAAAAACCTTTTTTTATGCCCGAAAACGAGCGCCTACAAAATTAATTTGCAGTATTTTGGCCTTTTTCCAAGGACTATGAATTGTGGAAAATGTTTTGGCTTACAGAATGAACTTTTTTTTAAATCAAAGCACGAGATGCCATGCATCTTTGCAAGCTCTATCGAATGGTAAAAACAATTTTTCGAAAAAACATAGTTGAAGGCACAATGCCTAGGATGGAAAATGAGTCATTTTTATCCAGTGTTCATTTTAAAACTTTCTTAAACTTGCATATTTCGGGCTGAAATTTGTATCGTAGGCTGCCCGCTCCAGTCCTAAGATATCCTGAAAATTTCAGCCGATCTAAACTTTCTTTGACGAAAATCAAATTTTGACGGGGGGGGGGGGGTTTAAGTAAAAAAACCCCATGAAAATGAATTTAATTCGATATAAGTTGAATTTTAAATTTTAAAGAATAAATTTTCTATATCTAAATTCTACCGAACTCGTATTTTTAAATTTGATTTACTGGATTCCATAATCTTGTACAAAGGTAAATCCACGATCCGTACGATTAAGTATACTCATAATTTAAAGAGATTTTTTTCAGTTATTTTAATCGCTCTTATGAGCAAGCCATCATTTGCTGTATGATAATATACTAGTGAAATTCGCATTATAGTCAAGTTCCCAAGAGTGTATATAATCAGTCATCAAAAAGCGGTTCACGTATACGTCGCAGTAGAAATTAAAATTTTAATTTGTACTAGGAGAAATTCCAATACGACGTGATTTTTATTTGGATTATTAAAAATTAAAATTTTTATCTCTAGTTTAGGAGAATTTTAAATTCTACTGAAAATTCGAACTCAAGAAGAATTGTAATTTTTTGTGCAGTAAATATTTAAAACCACGTTTTTACAAATGATGATTCAAAGAGACACATATATTGTATTTATTAACAAAGTGGACATCCACAGTAGAATTCACTGGATAGTATGTCAAAAGGTTTGCATTATATATAGGAACAACATTTTTTTAGAAGGATGACATTTTGTACCACACAGTACTTTAACTGCTTTACATGGACACTTTTTTGTAGCACAAGCTTCAACTATCAAACGAAGTCCACTACTATAGCATAATCTTTACAAGTTTGACTAAAAATTTGTGTTGGTAGTACTTGATAATCAATAGCGCGCAATTCCGGAAAATTACATCTTGTTAAATCTATTTGTAAACGAGTTAGATAACCAATTGAAACTATGGGCTTATCTATGAGATAAAGTTATCATACAGCATGCACGACATAAAAAAGAAAAGAATAGCTCATACCTGCTATTGGCTTTGGAAATCCTTTGTGGTTCCAATACACATCAGATTGTGAAAGGAGAATGACTCCTGCATCGAATGGAATCCAACAATATTGTTGTTTCACCTTAGTTTTAAAAGAATACAATATTCATTCTGGATTCTAGTAAAAAGTTCTACTTCTTTCCATGTTTTGTCATGATCATGATGTCCTACTCTATCATGACATTCTTCAGTTGTCATGTATAATTCTTCATATCTAATCACTGGATTATTTGACTTCATACCATAAACAACTTGTAATTCTCCAATAGCAACTAATTTAAATTGCTTATCAACCCAAAATTTAAATTGAGCTTCGCCCGAACCCTCTTTCAGTACCAATACGATATCATTATACATACCCATGAGAATCATTCCGACCATTGGATCCAATCGGATCCGACAGGCATCCGATCATGTTTCTATCGGAGTTTCTCTTATCCGACAAAATCCCATCGGATTCCTGGTTGTGATTCCTGATTCGGATCCCTAGTGTTGGATTTTATCGAATCCTACTATCGGAATCCGATTGGATTTCATCGTGTGATCAGACAGTCCTCTAATGTTGCGTGTAGATGCTAATTCGTACACAAATAAGAAAATAGATTTCTTCCGTCGGATCCGTTATTTTTTCCACAACCCGAATTTCCATAAGATTTCATCGGATCCGATCGGATTCGGTATGGGATTTATTCACCTGGGTAGCTTGTTTGATAACAAATTTTACACAAAATTTCTAGCCTAGATGTTCAATACGTTTATCAAGTTTCGAATAAAATAGCTTCATGTTATGTTATACTAGAATGTTTTCGTTCGAAAATGTAGCGAGAAATTTAGGTCAAACATGCAAGATTTTCCTCGTTCTTTTTGTTCCAGATATTATCATTTGTAAAAACGTGATTTTAAATATTTACTGCAGAAAAAATTACATTTCTTCTTGAGCTCGAATTCCCAGTAGAATTTAAAATTCTCCTATACTAGAGATAAAAATTTTAATTTATACTAGTCCAAATTAAAATCACGTGTTATTGGAATTTCTTCTAGTAGAATTTTAATTTCTACTGCGACATATACATTCACAATAATAATTATTACAAACCGTAGTTTTCGCGAACATGCTTTTTCTCACGTAACGCTATGCTATACTGAAAGAAACAAAGGTGCGACACGAAACTCTAAACAGTTCCAATTTTTTTCACCGAAGTCGAAATCCTTTGAGGTTTCATAAAACGTCTTAATTTTTAATAGCTAATACGGAGCCTTTCTTACTTGGAGTTCTTTACAGTTCACGAATCAACATTAAATGTAAGTTTCATCGAATACTATGCTCCATTGCGGAAGTATTTCTCCACCAGGATTCAATACAAAAATCACTCACTCTCTAAAAAAAGAACCGCCTTCTCTAGAAACCGGCAGGAACGATAACTGCGAATCACTGTATCCTGTAGGGAAACACATATCATATCGCCAGAAACATAAAAGCAGTATTTCGCTCACAAACTTTGCCAATTTTTGTCTCATGATTTTTGCAGCACATGGGGAAAGACACAGCATCTTAGTCGGAACACACTAGAAAAATTCAGGAAAGTTTGTGGCAAGAAGACTACTTCCATATTCCAGCGACACCATGTGTTTTTCTACAGAATACGACAGTTTTCAGGCACTTTTTCGTCTAGTTCTTTCAAGTTCCGGTGGTCGAAATGATCAGTATGGAATGTCTGATCTATATCGAAAAAAAACACATTTCATCCTATTGTAACTTCTAAAATCAAACTCCATTCTTATTTGTTCAGTTGACAATTGATCTCAATACAAATAAAATATTTCAGCAGGCTGTAAGTTTTAAAATCAAACTCACCATTATTATCTGCTCATCTGACAACTGATCTAACCTGAAATGGAATATATGATCAAGTAACGGGTAACGTTTCCGTTACCAGTTATCCGGTAACGATATAGGAGCGACGGAATCAATGACTCCTCCAATTATTAGCAAAGTTTGTTTTTCACAAAAAAACAAAGAAATTATAAAATATTTGAGTAAAGCAAGTCGGGCTCAGAGAATCTGAATCTGATACAGGAATTTTTATTATTTTCACTTTTAACCTTCTTTTTTAAAAATCTATCTCTGAATACAGAAACACGTTTCGTGAGAAAAGAAATAATTTCATTGAAACACTTGAAAGTTTTGTGGTAAAAAATATTTTTCTCTAAAAATATGAACTGAAAATCGTAAAAGTTGGGATTTCACAAATGGATTCCCTGATCCTGATACACTTTGGTCGAACTTTATAGAATTTCTTAATTTTTCTGAAAAAAGTTTTCAATGCTTCTTAGAGGCGTGGTTCAATCAGTTACTCCGTTACCCAGTAACTTTTAGTGGCCTGTTACCGTAGAATGGGTACCATTTCCCCTAAATTTAAATCCCTAAATCGATTCCTAAAAATATCTCATTTTTCGAAAATTCTTTTTGATTGTAGTTTTGGCCAGAACCAACGTCAAAATAAATTTTCAGAAATAGGGATTTTTTAGGGATTGACTCAGGGATTTCAATTTAGGAAAAATGGTACCCTATACCGTTCCTGTAAGCGCGTAAGTGGTAACGGACAAGTTACCAGTTACTTGGAAATGTAACGACTTGGGGATGGTAACTTCGTAACCCTAATTCTACACGAAGCATATTTACAAAACACATTGTACACGACACTCATAAGGGTTTTTGACCAAACCTCAGGAGTAACACAAATTCCATGGGGTTCAGGACGAAGCATTTTTATGTTTGAAAACTTTATGAAGAATTTTACAAAACCTTGGATATTGCTAAAGCTCTTCAAGGCTTCGTATGATTCTACGGACACTTATATAGTATGGTAAAACTTGATGAAACCTTATTTTTTTTCAGTTTACGGAAGATTTGCACCGCCATCTTTATGAACAAAAACAATAAGATTGGCAAACCTTTTGTAAAACGATTTCGTAAAATTTCCATAATCATGAAAATATTATACTTGAGTTTTCTTAATTCACATGCATTTTAAAGATAAATGCAGTGGGAGATGCTGCAGCGCAAGGCATCCACTTTTCACCATTAGAAGCGGAAACGATGCAAATACATTTCAAACAGATGTGTCTCGCGTTTTCTCGTAACTGTGACTCTGTAAAATGAGTTTCTTGTGGATTAACATGAGTTCAATACTGTTTTGGTTTAGAAAAAACCTCGAGGCATAATTTCAAAAAGTGACGTTTCGCATCTTTTCGAAAACTCGACACGATATATTTTACGCCATGGATTGAATGTTGGGAATTTCCTCAATACGACTTTCGCCAATACACTAGCTGGAATTTCACCAAAATCAGAGTAAATTAAACATGAATGAAAATTTGAGAGTGTTGGTGTCGATATGCCAGTATTTAGATTACTGTAAGGCTCACCAAAAACGTACCAATCACACACCTACATACTGTGCGTTTAAACCAGTTTTACAAGAAAATTTTTTTAGAAATAACACAGCAGCAATAAGTGTCTGTTCGCTGAGATGCGGAGTAGATGGCTATGGATTAATGCAATAAACATAACCGCGACTCTTCAATACTTACATTACGATTCTCTATAGTAGTCGTCAGAAATATTCTTATTTTTACTGTAAGTTTGTGATTCAGAAGGAATAAAACAAATGTATGATTTTCTTTTTTCTGTTTCCCTGAATAAAAAATGACACCAGTTATTCCATAGTAGTATTTTGCATTTCCTGTTTTTGGGAAATTCTTATACTAATTATTGTTAAAGAAAGAAAGTAAGCGATCATAGAGCAACAGCATTTCATTATTTATTTTTCTCTACTCTTTCGAGACGGTTAGAACAAAAAAGAAAAACAGGAATTTCACTCTCTCTCTTGCTGGTTACTATTTGCTCCCAATCATCTCCACGGTGACATATCACGGAATGAAAACCCGTTGGCAACATTCAAAGTTCTATTTCTTTTTTTCTCTGCCAAAAATGATTTCATGAGTAATCACACTGTTTCCACACAAGAATACGACGATAGAGATGCAGAACATTGCTCAATCACCCACTTTCTTTTATTACAAAGTTTTCAGTCTTTTTAAGCAAAAATCGTAGTTTTTTCATGAAAAACTAGATCATCATATGAAAGAATAAGGTTCGGCACGCCCAAATTTTAAGAAGATTGTATGTGCACATTTCCCGCTCATGAAAAAAATTGTTGCATCTCCCCTCAGCTCTCATTTTTATTTGTCACAAACATGGAGAATTTTTCAAATCAGCGAAAGACTTTTCAGCGAAAGACTTTTCAGCGAAAATGTTGCGCGACAAGAAAGTAGCGAAAAAGATACAGCGAAATAATTTAAAGGGAAATGACTCAAGCGGAGAATGTTGCGCCAAATGGAGTATCAACCAACGAATAAATCAACAAACAGCATAATGAGCGAGCCTTTTTTTGTGAAAAAGTTTCAAAGGCAAAAGCATACATTAGAGAAGAGCGAAAAATTTATCCTTTTAGTAAATGGACGATAAAAAACGATAAGATTCAAGAAATAAAAATACGTAATGGATAGACATCAAGTGATATACCAATAAGTCCAAATAAAGAGATAAACTATAACTATGAGCAGTTCAAAGTACTTTTGTAGAATTTTTAGCAACATGTGTGGATAGTCACAGAGAAAGTTGATCAGAGAAATTTGTTCTAGTTTATATTGTTCAGTCAATGTATCAATCTTCATTCGATTAAAACATATGTTATTGCTTGGTTTCTTTTAATGCCAGCATTAACTTTTCCTAGTTACTGCCGAAATGCTGATTCTTCTTCGCATATTTTAGGCACTGAACTTGTTTTTGTTGTCACCCTGTCTTTAGCACGTCTTTTTAGATGTCTAAATCCGATTTTTTCTAGTTCAGGCATGTGATGAAGCTGACCATTAGATCTAATGAATTGGTCCTTCTTATCTGTATGAAAGTTAGCCACACAGCTATTAGAGTAGCAAGCCCAATACTTAACTTTCGTTGTCAATTTTTTAAGCCAATGTATGTATGCTGAATAAAAAAGTAACGGTTTGACACGATTTGATATGATGAAAGCGATCGATGTTGAATCAGCCATGCTTACTAAGTTCAAAAAAAAACAAATCAAATGATGTACGTGATACGGACGAAAGTCACGGACAAAAGAAATATCCACATCAAAGAAAAATATTAATCGAAAATTATTTTATAGTTGTTCAGAATAGAGAAGAGTGGACAATAGTTTTCAGTTGTTTACGCACTCGGCATGATGAGTCATCTCCCGTTTATAGATAATTTAAGGTCGTGAAGAAAACAATGTCGCTGAGAAAGCTTTCGCGATGTTATTTTTCGCCATTTTTGGCCTGCGCTGTTCTTTTTCGCTATTTGGTTTTTCGCCATTCTGAATTTACGCCGTACTGGTTTTCGCTGTTTTTTATTCGCAGAAAAACCGTTCGGTGAAAAGTTTTTCGCTGAACAGACACCGATTCCAACCTTGTTTCTAATCATGGGATATAAAAGATCCAGATGAATCAATTCGATAACGCGGATCCGATTGGATCTTACCGTATCCCATCAACCGATAAAATTCGATCGGATGTCAGGAGACAGATCTACAAACGGATCTGACTTATGACCCATTTTTTCTTAAGCAGATGGTAATTAGTATCTGGTGACAGTACTAGTAGTGAGTCCAAAGCTTACGTGAGATTCCTTCTAATTCCAACTGTGTAGGATCTGAAAGGCACTCCCTTTGTCGAATTCCGATAGGATTTCGCTGGTTTGATAAAAAAAGTATACAATCCATTTTGATTCCAACCAAAATCTGATCAGATCCGATTATTAGAATGATTCTCCTGGAAAGAGTAACAGCATCAGCCAAAATCAAATTTAGTGTGCTAGGGTATGGGTATTTGGGTGTGGAATGGGTTTGTGTGGTTGTTATTATCGGCGTAGTGTTTTATATCTTCAAGAGCACCCACATCATTAAATGTGCCCTTGAGTGAGATCCAGATGTTAAATGTTTTTCTTCTTAAAATATAAAGTAGCAAAGACACACATGCACATACAATCATGAAAATTTTTATCGTAAGTATGACTCCTTTTTACTTCTGATATTTATGCAAGACAGGACTAAATAATACTCTCTTTCGTTGAATAGGCTTCTATCAGTTGTTTTTTGACGAAAATTTATATTGCTTCTCTCTTCTTGAATTTCCCCAAATGTCAATTGGATTTTTCATAACATTGGATGACGACACAGTAGTAGGGATAGACTTTTCACTTGCCTGAGAATTTACCAAAATTTCTCGTGCTTTAATTAGTTCATTTCCGTAGCGTAGTAGCTTTAACATGAAATCTTCATTGGACCATATTTGAGGACGTTTTTCGACGAGAGAACAAAACGCTTCTGCATGTGTATACTTATGATACTAAAAGAAAATTTCATTATTATGTTGTTTATTCATTCTGAAGATACAGTGCTTTTATGAGATACGCGAGGACAATAGCTGCTGATATTGAAACACCTGAAAAAGGCGATTGAATAAAAGGTTTATTTTATTTCCAAAAAAATGATAACAGGAAGTTCGACGATTTAATGTTTATTAAAAACCTTTGAATCAAGAAATAGAAATTACTTTAAACTCACCAGCAACGCAATGGATGAGACAACGTTTATTTTTCATGTAGTAATTATATAAAAGTTCATTAGTACGACTAAAATGCTATAGAAAAAAAAACAGATAAAAAATTTATTCATATTCTGTTAAAAATATTTGATTAATATTTGTTTGAACATCGTCATCTATTGAAAAGTAAACGATATGAAAACGATCGGGAGGAAAATTATCACTGACATCCGTTTCGCTTACATTGATGGTATGCTCTGACAAAAGTGTAAAAGATATTATATATCTCTCAAGGTAACAATTCTCTCCGTTCAGTTCTAACTTCTTTTTCTAGCAAAGTCGATTTTTGATACAATATATGATATTTTCATGCAACTTTCTGTAGATATCTGTTGGATACAAGCGTCCCTGTTCGAAAATTTGAACGGCTCGAAAACTTCCTGCTCAAGAATCTTCTGCGGAACAATGTACGCTGCCGAGCTCTCTGATGTAAAAATTGTTTTTCAAAACATTTCAACATTTCAAGCTTACATGAATCGAGCTACTCCCATCTTGAAGAGAACAGCGCTCATCCCTTCTGAGGATGGAATGAAATTGTTTTGAATTTTATTTCATTTAAATTTTGGCAGTCTTCAAAGCTGTAGTATAATAATCTTAGAGAAGATCTTATAGAGAGCCCATGATTACTGTGATATTGAACTGTAAAGATAAAATCCGTTTGTTTCATCCGAAGCAAGATGCATCCATCTTTCGAATAAAAAATTCGTAGCTCACTAGGATGAATTATATATACATGTAAATTCAAATATACGTTTTTGAAGTGTAACATTTATCCAAGCCCATTTTCGAGGAAAATGCACTAAAATGTTTTTTCGTGCACATTCACCGAAAGAATTTTCAGATTTAAGGACTAAATATGCATATATTCTATACCTATTGAAAATTCATCTTCATTATCATTGAACACCAAGGGGAAAAAGCAACACTTCAGTACTTCTATTTTACTTCCATCGTACTCCCCTGTACTTCAATCGTACCAGCTTGTACTTCGCTCGTGCTTCCAAAATACTTCGAAGTATGAAGTCTCGCTTATTCCTCCTCCCCCTCCCATTGCTGAACATGCGTCTAGCTACATGTTTCACTATGATGAAAACAACTATCAGTTGTGCAATCTGAGGTTGTTTTTATGAATTGAAAAAATAGACGCATTAAGAATAATTCTAACATGCTTATCGCACGCTAAAACAATAATCACATTCTCGAAACTAAAAGGTTTTTGGAGAAGCTAAGATAGATAAAGAAGTTTCGATTTTTGCAACGAATTTAGAAACCGTTTTTTCGGTGCAGAGCGTAACTTTATCCATAAAAAATCAGTCTTTTTCGAGAACAGCAGTCTTAAAAAATAGTTTAACTTTGTAACTTCCTATTATAATTTCTATTTAATCGAAATAGAATTTTCTATCTGATTTGATCTAAACAATAAACGTTGTAAACTTAGAATAGCATGAATTTTTCGACATTTTCAATTAAAGATTTTAAATCTTTCAAGTAAATCTATGTCGGATCCATGATGTATATTGCTCAAGAAGAGAACTCCATCAAATCTAAACTTGGTTCCTTTGCTGGTTCAAATCGAAGGAATTGTTCAAAAGCAGTAACTCATCGTTCATATTCTTGTAGTTACTTAATGAGTCGATGTTTCTTGTTTGTAGGTGAATAAGTTGGAGAAAAGCTTTCATCTTCGATGAATGGAAAGCTAGTGAATTTAGAATTTGTCATTATGTAACAGAGAATCTCAAATTGAATGATCAGGGGAATGATATCTTTTTCTGAAACAAAGCGAAATAGATTTCTAATTTATTTGGGATTTCATGGTTAATTTATGTACCGCTGATTCAATCATGTGAAAGTGTTCGAAAATTTTCAATTTTTATTGATCTCTAATATGTTTTTTAATGAAGAATATCGATTGAGATCATTCAGTATAAATTTTCATCTAAATGGGATTTTCTATTGAAAAGAAACGCCAGATAATATCAGATTATGTCTGATCATGACCGGATTTTTGTTCAGTAAAATCCAAATTATAATCGATTCAAATCGTTATAAATCAACCATAATATATGACAATTTGAATCGATTATAATTTGGATTTTACTGAAAAAACCCCGGTTATGATATGACATAATTAGCTATTATCTGATTTTTTTTCATTTGGTTAATATGAATCTTTTTGGGTATCATTTTTGCTTTTTTCCAGTGCACTTCCTCTATAATGACGAGACAGTACTTACTCAGTTAATGAGTTTTTTGGACTAGCTTTCAATGATTCGAATTTATTTCTCTTACGTTCTGTTAGAGAGCGTGGAAGGACTCAAAGAATATATAATTTTTGCAATTAAAAATGTGTTTCAAAGTCTTCAGTTTTCTTTACGAAGTAACTGGCAAAAAATAGAGACACTTGCTCTCGCTTGTAAAAACAAAGAATTCAACCACATACTATTGACAGATATGGCATGTCGATTAATCTGTGTGAGCATATAAAAAAACAAGACCAATAATATTTTGATTAGTCCTTAAAAAATATTGACAACGTAATTCAAACGATGGTGAATAATAATACAAAACCAGGCATTAAAATAGCTCCCTCAATGTATCGATCGAAATTTTATACAATATTTTCTGTTCACGGAGACCTTCAAATGTGAACAACAGAAAATATTAAAATTAAATAAATATCCTTCATTTTGTATCTCTGATTGGTTGTGACAACGAACACGGGTGCGAATATTCAGCCCATTGCAGAACAGATTTCATATTCTTACATTTACTTGGAGACCCAAATTTCATGCTCTTTATCGATGTTTTTCGTTCATTTGAAAATCTTCTACAAGATGCACAACAGAAGAAGAGTTCAAGTTTAACAAAAACAACAAAAATTCAATCTAAGTCGAACAATATCGTCTTATCTCATGTTATTCAATTTATGCTTTGATATCGTATACTTATTCTTTATTACTCGATTTATTGCTTCACCTATTGGGAAAATTATTAATTCAGAAGTATTCGATTTGTTGTTATTATTGGAGTAAGAATCAATTAATTCAACCATGCTATCGGTAAAATATTTGATTGTTGTATAATTGAATTCAATGTTCGAATTGTTCCACAATGATTTACTTGATGAAGGCGACGATGTTTGATGGTTGTGCATCTGGTTTGCCATATATAATAACTGGTTTTTTTTTACTTTGCCGGGATGTGACTGACAAATGTATTTTACCTATATCGAAGTCGATAGATGTTTCGTAACAGTTCAATTCAGTCATTCAATCAAAACATCAGCTATCATTTTGATGATTTCCCAAGTAGTTATCATGGTGAAAATTGTCAGATTAATTATGCGCAGCTACACTGCCCATACCTTTTTTTAATAAATCCCAGAAGAAAAAAATACTTTTTTTATCAAAATTATTTACTAATTATTGCACTTGTGTGCACTTGTTTTAAGCAAGTTTACCATATTAGGAGCATTTTTTTCTTTCACAATTCGTACTAATTTCATTGCCCTTTGATAAAATGATATCTATATACTCACATTATCAGAAAGCTGAAACAATCCGAAAAAGAAACAATAATCACGTTCATCATAAATATCATGTGAATAATGTAAATTGTGGTAATTAATAGTTTTTATACGTATTCGATAATAGTGAGATCTGTTCATAGAAGTACAATAATTAAAAAAGAAGAAAAACTAGGAACAATCTCACCATTCAAACACATAATGGATGAACTTGTAAAAGTAAGACCATGAGAAATAAAAGGATTCGTACGGCGTGTACTTTGGGGTTAGCCTTTTGATCTTCTTTACAAATTATAGACTCTACAAAAAAGCACTAATAGGGAAACCTATGGCTGATAAGCTAATTAGCAAGTCGGTTTTTGAAACCAATGGGAAGTATAAAAAGAAACTATCCATTGAAATCGATGTTACAGATTGTTTTTCCACTGAACTAATTAATTATACGAATGTTTTTCGTTGATGATTTGTGGATGAGGCTTTTCATCTTTTGACATGAATAATCGATATGTAACTTAGACTAAAATCTAAAATTAAGAAAACACAACGTGGAAAAGTACAATAAAAATAAATGAAACAGATTTAAATGAGAATGGATAAATTACGCACAATGAATGCAGAATACGTGCAACATTACGTTTGCCTATAGAATATCCAAATTTTACAATTAAACTTTATATGAAGAAATGAAAAAGTTCCACTTAAATGTTTCAAAGACATAACTTGACTTCGTATATGAATCGATCTTTGAAAATTTTCAAAATATATCCAAAACAAAAATTTATTGGATTGAAAACGGCTGATCAATTTCGAATTTAAACGAGATCATTTGAAATTCATTCATATAGTCGAAAAGAAAACGCTTATTTTTCTTTTCATATCATTTTTCCATAGTATACCCTTAGTGCTTCGAAACATGTTACCGACATACTTGTCGACACAAGAGGTTGTGGTTCGACGTGGGAATTAGTAGTACTTTCATTCACATTCCAAATCTACCAACATTGCCACCCTGAGAAAAAGATAAGATCAATAAAAATAACGTATGGTTTTTCTACACGAAAACTTTTCATTTCAACAAATACTCAACAAACAGGACAAAGTACTTTTTAAAAGCGAGAGATTTTTTAAATAGTAATCTGAATTATTATTGAAAAAATCGACGATCGTCTTTTAAAAACAGACTCATCTATATCTTAATATTGATCTGCATATTAGAGATGAAACTTAGAAATCAGTGCGATAAGTATGCGTTTTACCGTACGGACAAACTCTAACAAAGTGTTACATACGGTAAACAGGAAGATTACATGATCTCACAATGTAACGGAAGCTATTAGATATTGATTACAAAATAGGACATCTACCCAGTGAAAAAAAAATATCAAATTATGGGAGATTTAAGTAGATTATAATCAGATTTTTCTGCACTAAAATCCAAATTATAATCGATTGAAATCGTCGAAACCAACGATAGTTTGACTTTTAATCAAACAATATTCTTAAAAATCCCGTAAAATTTTGATTTAAATCAAAATTTTACGGGATTTTTAAGAATATTGTTTGATTAAAAGTCAAACTATCGTTGGTTTCGACGATTTCAATCGATTATAATTTGGATTTTAGTGCAGAAAAATCCGATTATAATCCAATACTTTCTCACTGGGTATCTGATAGTGCATCACGTATTATACGTACCTTCTTCAATTGAAATAGGTTAAATTAGCGCGTGTTTTTAACAGGCCCCATTCTAAAAGGTTGAGACCTTTTATTTTACTGTTAAGAATCTACTATGTAAATAAAATATTTATTGACCATTAAAACGTAGTTTTGATGCTGCTTTATTTCTTATTCTATGAATAGAATATTTTTTAAACTATAGATTAACATTCTGTTCTCCATTGGGATGTGTAAAAGTTCTTTTTGAAACTGATTCGTGATCTCTTTGTATCGTCCAAAACGGAAATAAGATAAACTTAAAAGAGATAATAGTTTGAATTCGAATGTAAAAATGAGAGGACCCTTTCAGAAACCAATTTATTTTTCGTAGAATATTCGATTAGATTAAGTCTCCTGATGAAACATCAGCTGGTTTTGTTTTGCATTACTTAAAGAAATTTATGAAAGAAAATCGATGATTATCTTTATCCTGATTTCTTCAGTAGTTCACAAATGCATTAAAATGGTCTACAAAATCGCCAAGGAAATGTTAAGTGAAAAAACTACGACAAAAGATCAATTTAGAGGGGGGAAATCACCCTTTCCGCTTATTGTATACACTGTACATAACGTTTTTCAATACTTGAAAACGGATATAAAATTGACTCGCTTTTTTTCTAATATAAATTGTTATTGATAAAAATTTGTTCGTTTTATCTTTAATTGTCATCAAAATGAAAAAGAAAAACGTTGATGAATAAAAATAATTTCATCAAATTCTGATTAATTCTGTTTTCTTACTTTTAAATAACATCAAATTTTTTGAATTCTTCTACTTAGAGTGATTCTATCAGAAAGGAAAAGGATAAAATTTATTGATATTGATGAATGCAAATAAGGTCTTTTGTTCGAATAACAAAAAAATTTAGCGACCAGAAGGTAACGTTTAATGGTTTATATGGATAGTGAGATTGATATTGAATATTACAATGATCATCTATTAGAATAACTCTATTATTGTACGAATCGACAACAATCCAATGATAATTATTTAATGCCGAACATCGATAAGACCAGCCTTTGCCAAGATCTATCGAATGGATTATTTCGAAAGATTTTATTGAATGAATATCAAGACGAGTTGTATTATTCAAATCATTGTTTATAATTAATCCTATCTGTAAATCATTTGATTTAATATCAGTTATAACTTCATATTGTTGACAAATAAACGATGACGGCCATCGTCGATTTATATTTATTGTTGGTAATAAATTAAATTCAATTAGTATTGGGTATTCACCAAATGTTGAAAGAAACAATTTTCTTTCATTACAAGTTACACGTTCCCAACGATAATTATTTATTAAGGCAATTGAATTCAATTGAACTGAATTGAATTTATCATCTAATGAATAAACATTTTTTGGTGTTAGAAGAATAAATAAAGAAAGACTTTGGGACCAACAAATGTCTTTTATCTCGATTGTTGAATATGATTTTCTATGACATTCGTTTAAATGTTTATCAAATAAATACAAATTTGATTTATCAAGGACTAATAAATGTGTTTTATTTGTTGATAATGAATACCAATAATCGTTATCTAATTTCTTTATTTGGTTTGATGGTGTTAAAGTCAATGGGGAGTATATTTCGAATGAATTTAATTTTGAATCAGATACAAAACTTGCTTGTAATTCATTCGACAGTGATGATGATATTGATGATAATGATGATAATCTCGGAGAAATAAGATCTTCTAATGGAAATTGATCAAGATCGATAGTTAAATTATTTATTTCATTTGACGCATCAGTTGAGAAACAATCGAGTTTTAATGGTGAACATATGAATTTAATTTGTTCGATTTCATTCAATTGTTGATTTATCGATTGAATTTTATTCGTCGCCCAATTAACATAATCTATTGATGCATCATGATCATCACTTAGTGAAGAAACAGTTTCTTTTGACCGATTAATATACTTTCTTACATTTGTCGTATATTCATCGTGTTTAGTCTTATAGAATTCTTCAATTGTATCATGAGCTTCACTTGCCCATTTAGTTAAATTTTTTAAATACTCACACTCCTCTTTTGGAAATTCATTAAGTCGATTCGATGTAGATTTGATCGATTGAGTTAAACATAATCTTGTAACTGAATGCTCATCTTTGTTATCATTCATTAAAATATCACCTTCAAATAAATTATATTCATTATCACGAGAACTGCTAATACACCAATGATTTATTTCTGATCTCGCTGCCGATGCGCAGCTCATTTTTACAATTCTGTAAACAATGAAAACATTCAAGTTATGATCGAATTTTTTCCCATTAGACATCTTTCAAAGAAAAGCAAGAGCAAAAAAAGAAACGTGTTCTCTTTTCTTCATTGATCTAATTCATCGGAGAAAAACAACTACGTTGCGAAAAAGAATAATTTAACAAGTTCTATTTTGATGAATCGATTTTTCAAGAATTGCGAACAAACAAATACATCGTCACCTATTCGAGGCAGACGAAAGAAAATTAACGAAAAAATTGGCATACTTTATGAATTTGATGTAGGAGTTTGAATTTGATGTGTGCAGTAAAATTGTCTCACCATACCCTACTCGAAAAAAAAAATTTTTCAAGTCAAGTTTTACCACATTTTTTCAAATTCCATATCGATTTCACAATCAAAACTGATCAGGGTTATATAGATGAAGAATCATTTTTGTTAAATTGTAATTTCCTATCTATCGACAAAACCTCAAACTATAACTAAGAAGAACAATATCTTGTCGATATAAGAATAATAGAAATGTTCTTTGTTTCTAATCCGTCTGTTAGTTGGAAACAGATTCTTCTCTAAAACTCATTTCTTCTTATTATTTCAAAAAGTTTGTCTACCAACGAGATTGTCTGATCTCTTGATTATTTAATATGCAATGATCTGCTTCAAAGATGTCCTAGAATGAAGAGTGAGTTTGTTGAATTATTTGCCTAGACTTTTAGTAAGAGTTGAAATGTTTGAAAGAATATATTAAAAGAAACAAAAAAGAGAGCTATCAAATTCATAGGAAAAGTCAGCGAGCTAGGTGAGTAAATCTACATATCACTATCTCGTCCAAGGGGGAAAAGACGGATTTGGGATTTTGAAAATCCCAAAATTGAATGATGAAATTTCTATCTGAATTTTTTTTCATATGTAAGTCTTACGATCCTTAGAATATCCTGAAATTTTCAGCGCAAAAAAATGTTTCCTTCTCAAGATAATGACTGCGTAAGAAATGCTCATTTCACAGCACGGTCAGAAAATCCGGCTTTTTCGAAAATTCAATAATTTAAGAAGGAAATATTTGTTCGAGTTGAAACTTTTAGAATCTTCTATGAATCATGAAACCTATATATGGGAAGAATTTCACGGCGAAACAACGTCATTCACAGGGGGAAATGATTTTCACTTTTGGGGTTTTTGAGATTTTCGGATTTTGAAAATCCCAAAAATCCGCCTCTGCCCCCTTGATCTCGTCCAACATTCATCATAAAAAACACCATTTCAGGCAGTTTCTCATTTATCCAGAACAATCAGTATTTTTCCTTTCGTGTGATCAAACTAATTGTACTTAATTATCAGTCAGACAATTTCATTCACTGTTTCTTCTATTTCAATGATCAATCGGTTACTACATTCTATTTAAAAAACAGAAAATGAGTCATTATATGTAATAATAAAAGTTCTACAACTTACATCGGACGAATGCAATTTAGAGTTGCACGTTTTGCTTTGGAAATAGGAAAAATCAGGAAGGTGTGGGTGAGCAGCCAGTTTGAGCATCGGAATGTGTATAGCTCAATAGAGGACATGGAAGGATGTAAAAACCACTAGCGAGATCTATAGCGATTAAAGTTTATAGAAACTTAACAGTATAAGAATGAAACAGCATCAATAAAAAATGTTCTGAACTCCTCTCCCAATTCAATAAGTTAAGGTTGAATTAAGTTGCAACGATGATACAGAACATGCTTCTCTCGAGAAAAAATGTTTTTCTTCATGCATATAGTATAGTCGTTCATCATTGCGACGTTAAACTCCTACACAGCTATACGAAACCGTTTCACTACTTGGGTATCAGTTCAAAGTTTTACTCCTAATAGCATGATCTCGGCATTGACTCTGGTAACTATTCTCCCAATAACTATACACAAGTTGTTAGTAGTTGGAGCCGGTAGGATGAGCTCTCGACGCGTTTTTAACAACGCATGCCTAGCTGTGGCCAAACTCAAGTCATAATCTCATCGATGCCGTGACCATACTGAAACTTCTTTGACATTTATGGATACTCAAATGTGAAAGCCCCTCTAGAGAGTTAGAGGTATCTCTACAAGAAGTCCAATAGAGACATATGATTACACAAAGATAGGGTCACATCAACAGTCTTCATGAGAGCTGGTCGAAAATCAAAAACTCGACGAACTAAAATGAGGGAACTGTCAAATGCCTTGTAAAAAGCAAGCCATCGATAAATTTTGGATACCTGATTGATCTTATTATATAAGCTCACAGTTGCTTGATTTATAATAAAATTCGTTCTTAAACAACAATAACCGATGAATTTTATTAATGTGAGCATCTTGTATTTATACTAGAATTTCGCAACAGATGGTAAGCACTATTTTTGCAAAATCGGCAAAAAAATATCTTTTGTTCTTTCTTGATTTCACTATTGACTGTTCTTATCTATGTAGATTCGGTATCATATGCCACATAAGAAGAAATTTTAAACAAACACCTATTTTGTTTTCTTTGGTGTGACCAGAGTTTGGGTATGGTTTTACTCTTCTCATGTATCCACACCCAGGTTCCATAAAACCCGTTTTATGAAGTGCTTCTAATAATCCTTCGAATCGGTGATGGATAATTGTAGGTTTGAGTAAGGGAGATCAATTATGAAAAATTCAACATATGCACATACCTTCAATTGCATGTACCCCTGTCTCCGTAACAAGTAAGTTAAGATAATATACAAATATTTTTCACAACGAATTGAAAATTTGTTTCATCATTTAGTACATGGCAGTCATAGAAAATCGAATGTCTGAAACTATAGAAATGTTGTGAATTGTTTGTTATGCTGTTTATTATTTTAAATGAACAGAGATAACTTACCGTTAGACAAACTAATCATAACTATGGTAATTAATAAAATGATAATATGTGAAAGAAGAATAGATTCCTTTTTCTTGGAATGTTTTCTGCATTTGAATGGCGAATAGTTGCTTTAAGGCACAAAAAATTTAGCTGTTAAAAGTTTTTTTTAATCAAGTCAGATGTGAAAGTGAACCGATTAGTGGTGAGTTGCTGTGTTTTGTGAAGAAATGCTTTCTTACACGGGAATGATTAACTTTGATTCCTTTGCTACATAGCAATGAATAAGACGTGAAAAAATGTCTCAAACTCTATTGAACGTTGCATCTAGGTAACTTTTTCGTTTCAATCCATCATAAAGGTCACAATGTTAAGAAAGAGCTAGCACGTTTTTATCTCAGTACATACTGTGAAAATAGCATGTCAATAGAATTGTAGAAAGAATTGAATATCAGCAGAATTAACATTTGACTAGTAGTGGTAGCTTAGTGCATCTCACAGGCTGAAAAAACTGAAATCAGTCACAGCTTTGTTTTCATAATACTCATTTCCATACATTCCATACTAAAATCCAAAGTTGAATATTGATTAGATATGTGAGTTGACTTCAGCAATGCAATCGAATGAAAAAAAGGTTGACTAGAAATATTAAAGGAACCAAGGGAATATTGAGAACAACCAATAAAAAAACAAAACTCAATTTTCGAGAAGCAACATTAACAAGCCTGGAATAAAATTTAAAAATTGACAGTGCGTTCTTTGGCGACAGCAATATCTAGCTTTCCACCATCGTTAAAATCGCCGATGATAACGGGGAAAGGTAGAGACGCATAATAGCTGGGTGAAACGATTCTTTGAATTGCATATGTGCCATTACCATGTCCTAGATATATAGCTATCGTGTTGGCTCCATACTTGGTAACGATAATATCAAGTATCTTGTCGTTATTAAAATCATCGATGGTAACTGAATATGGTTGAGAATTAGAGCCATTTGTGAATGTTATTTGGCTTGAAAAAGATACATTTCCATATCTTAGAAATAGACCAATATTATCCGATAGAGAAATAACAACGATGAGATCCAGCTGAGTGTCGTTGTTGAAATCACAAACAGCTACAAACAATGGATAAACATCCATTGAGTATGCCAGTTGATTTGTGAAAGAGTCATTACCGATTCCAAGAAAAATACCGATCAATTGTCAGTGCTAGAATTGACAACGGTGATCTTCATTCCATCATCTTTATTTAAATCACCAATGATGAATGGCCTCGGTTGAGAACCATTACCAGTTATAAGCACCACTTGTTTTATAAGAGATAGATTAGCGTATCCAAAAAGCACACCACTCTCTAGAAAAAACCATTTCCCAGAAAACCAACGAAAAACGTTTGCCTGGATTCAGAAACCCATTTCTTACCCTCGAGCACTCCTTCATATCTTTCCGAGCCTTCGGGAATCCATTTTTTACAATCAGAAACTCTTGAAAGGTTTCTCATAGTAACGAACTCGGAAACCTACAGTGTTTTCCGAAGTTAGGAAACGCTTGGAAGGGTATCCGAGACTCGGAAGCCACTTTAAGTTTCCATGTTTTTTACAACCAGAAACTAATTAAGAGTTTTTGATGGCAACGAATGGGTTTCCAACGGCTCAGAAATCTTTGAAAGAGTTCTCAAGGGTAAGAAATGGGTTTCTGAGCCCACGCAAACGTTTTTTCGTTAATTTTCTGGGAAACGATTTTTTTTCTAGAGAGCAATGCTGTATCCATCTACGTTAACGGCAGCGGTACCAAGTTGAGTGTTATTGTTGAAATCACAAATTGATTCTGATTATGGCTGTGACTGCGAGCCAGCTGAATACGTTATTTGATTTGCGATGGAGCCATAGGCATATCCAAGTAGTACACCTAAATTTTTATCACCGTAGTTGACGACAACAATGTCCATATGAAAGTCATTATTGACGTTATCAACAGAGATATAGAATGTGTGAGAGCCAGTTAAATACGCTGTTTGATTAGGAAACGAGCCGTTACCATAGCCGAGAAGTACACCTATATTGTTGTCACCAATATAAACAACGAAGAGACCCAGTTGGATGTCGTGGTTAAAATTACCAATCGCTACAGAATATGGTTCAGAGCCAGTTAAATACGTCATTTGACTAGCAACGCCTTTTTGTCATAACCCAATAGGACACCTATGCTGTTCGTTTGATCACTAACCATGGTGATGTTTAGCTAATTGTCGTTTTTGAAATCGCTGGTGACAGCTTTCATCGAAAAAAACGACCCAGTTAAATACATTCTTGGAGTTGAAAAAGTGCGGCTGCCATATCCCAAAAGTACGCTTAAATCATCATGACCTTTATCAGTTACGATTGAATCTAGCCGATGGTCATTGTCGAAGTCACCTGCAAAAATGGAATATGGAGAGGCGGTGCCAAGTCAATATGTGGTTTTGGTTTCAAAAGTTTCGGTGCCATAGCCTAAGAGTACTCCAATGTTGTTAGTTCCATAATTGACGATGATAATTTCCATCTGACTATCGTTATTGAAATCTCCAGAGACGACTGAGAACGGAAAAGAATCGTAGCCAGCCGAATATGTGATCAGATACGAAGAGCGTCCATTGCCGTATCCATATGGTGGGCTAATATCGTGACTGCCATAATTTGCGATCATAGTATCGAGTAGTTTATCGTTATTTAAGTCGACTATGTTGATCAAGAGCGGACGCGACGAATCTGTTGAAATCAATTTCTGAATGTTGAAAGATCCATTTCCAAATCCAAGAAAGATACGTATTCTGGTAGTGCCAAAGTTCGTGACAGTATCATGCAACCAATTATCGTTGTTCAAATCATCAATTGCAACTATGTACGAAGAAAAGTGAGAATCCGTCGAATATATTGTGGGACTTTCAAAAGTTCCATTACAAAATCCTAGAAATAGTGTTATAAGGTGAACTTCATGATTGCTAACTACAATATCTAGGCAGTTGTCTTCGCTGAAATAAACAGCGGAGACAGAACGTGCATTTTAATTATATTCAGTTGGACTTTGAGTAGTTGATACGAATGTCATCTCTCTATATTGACCTAAACAAGATAACGAACATCTTGTAATGACTGATCTATTACCGATATGGGACTATTCCTGTTGGATTACGCTAGATTCCAGCCTCTATAACATGCTGTCGGTAATGCCAGTCGGATTATTACATTAAAAATCGGCTCAATACAATCACCGTTCAATAGTAGTTCATTGAGGTTCATGATACTCAGACATATCCAGTTACAAGTGCGCCAATGAGTTCACTTATCCGTTCATTCTTAGTCATCTACTATAGAATTTCATGGAAAAATGCGTCGTCACTAAGCAAGAAAATGATATGGAAAATATCTCAAAGCAAATGAAATAATAATGTTTAAATCTAGTTTCTTGCTGTCTTACGATTTCTTCTGTGACACAGGCCTCGACAAAGCTAATATAATGACTTACGCTCTAAACATTTCCGGAACCAAACAAGTTGCTAATACTGTTTTATTGCAATGATTTCATGAATATGTGTATGAGATAGATTGGTTTTATTCTTACGAAATATTAATTAAAACATTGAATTAAGGCCGTCATTTTTGTAGTAAAACTGTTGACATACTCAAGGTTGTTCTATTTTTGTCCGTATATCTGATGCACTTTGATCGTATTGGCTCAAAGTACTCTAAAGCGTTAGAGAACGTGAAAACAAAGTTGTTCAAGACTATGGATTCGTACATGTTACTCAAGTAAGCTGATTGATGGACAGGTACAAAAACAATTTATACTTGGGGTTTCAAATAGCATTCTGTCAACTGTTACACTATCTCCGGAAGAGTGGGGAATGATCGCTGAGTGGAAATTTCTTAGCCTAAGAAATACTCTAACGTTTGAAACTATTCTAAGCTTGAACCTTTAAACTGTGTCTGAGAAGTCGCCGACATTTGTGTATCTCGGTAGTTTTAATGTAAAAAAATGCTGCTAAACCGCTTTATTCAGTGAGATTTTTCAATAGCAAAGCCGATCGGTCTTATCTTCTGGATGTCAGCATTGCTCTATCGCATGTTTTCTTTGGCATATAAGAATCGAAAATCCAATGATTTTGTCTCGATAAATTGTGCATCTGAAGATTCTGTATCGAATCGTATATAGGTACGCGTCGTATGTATCTAACACTTACTATACACTATAAAAACAAGAGCAAAAGCTGTTAGAATACAAAAGTTGGTCATTTTCATCAAAGTGTTCCCCCAAATTATATGAGAGAGTTCTTCTTTCACATGCGTTCAAAAGTATCTGATAAAAAATAAATCTACATTGATGCATATATAGACAGTAAAGTTGTGATGTATCTCTGAATGAAGCCCCGGAAAAATTAGTTACCCTTATGTGCAATGATTTCGACGAAAAATAGGACTTGATTTGGTTACTTTTCAGGGTAAATACATCTAATGAAGGTGAATAGTGGAAGATATATACGCAAACATCTCTATTTAATGAAATCTAATAAAACGGGAAAAATTGTGGGTGGGCTCGCAGCCTAACCGTCGTCCCCTTTGTAGAAGTCGGCTGAAGACCAGGATTATTAAACTGGCTAATTTTTGAACATCCAATGAATCATGTGGCTGGTGACCATCTGATGCATAATTCTTAGTCAGGCATGAATCTACCATTAGGATCCGATTTTGAACGAATTAGGTAAAAATAAGAGTTTGAATACGTACTGCAAAATATTCCAGATTAAACTACTTGTACACATTTTGTTTTTCGAAGCGACCTAGTTTGCAACTTTTCTCACTTCAGTTTTAGGCTCGTTTAAAGTTTTTCATGAATCTATATAGAAGAAATCTAATAGTCAACTGCTGAAAAACACTGAGGCATACACTAAAATAAATCATTTTACAAAATTATCTTGCTATTTGGAGGTTGTCGTTATAGAATCGAGATACGAATAGCTCTTAATGACCTAGATACCAAATGCTAAAATATTGGCTCATAGTCTAATTCTTTCTGGGGTGCATACCGAGCATGAAAGATAGGGACCCAACCATTTTCATGAGACGGTTCAGTGATAAATCATTCAATTGAGTCGTGAATTATCTTCTAAATGACCATATCATAAATCAGTTATCACTACAACGTCTATCCATTATGTTCTCAATGTTTGTTATTGCAACTTGGAGAATATGAAATGAAATAGTAATCATCGGGTTGAGCCAAATAACGAGATGACGAAGAGTTCAACAAAACATAAGTATGACTGTTTCTTTGCTCCGCAGATGCAAAGAATAAAATGAGGGAATACTTCGTGATGAAAACGTCAAATTCATACATCCTGAATCTATCTAGTAAAGAAAAATAATGATCCGAGAAGATGAAAATAGCGAAAAAACCGTTTGCGAGACAGTAGGCTACTGCAAAAGACACATGATAAAACTAGTCGCAAATTCGGAGAAAGTGCTCTTGTCGGTAATGGGTCAAAGTCTTGGTTATCTGCAGAAGAACGAAACACACTCCGTTCGTTTTGGTTACTTTTAACAAAACTCAAACTATTTCAGTGCATCATGAAAATGAAAGCCATGACTTGTTTCACCCTTTATCGAAAGTCTTCATCAGGTAGCTTTCGTTCTTCATTTTCTTAGATGGTAAAACTAGGAATGAAAATTAAAAATCTTCCAAGATCTAACAATTAAGCTCAAGGCAAGCATAGAAGTCTCTTTTCGTCAACCTACGAAGTCTTTTCACTTTCAGTTATGTTTTGAATAAAAACAGGGGTATGGATGTGGGATTTTCAGAGTAGAGCTACACCCACATCCCATGTCCCACATCCCACAAGCACACTCATACCCTCTTATCTTAAAATATGGTTTCAAGATGAAACTCATATATCATATACAACAGAATGTTGTATTAATTGAATAGAAACAATATGCTTCCATTTAAGAATGTATTTTCCCTTATAGGATAATAAACTTATTTGAACTGCGTAGTAGCAAAAATTATTATGCTGTGATTTTGTTCGCACTAGAATAAAATAAATGCAATTATGTAAGATCACTGAGTAAGAATTCTTGCTTTTTGATTGCATGCAAACTGAATGCAACGTCAACATTGGATTTTATCTGATGATTCATTAATGTATCGTTTAATTTGATAATGATATTGTCAATGAGTTTTATCTTTATGAAAAAAAATGAAGTCACGTCTACGCCTTGTTGAGAGTATCAGTCATTGTGTTTTAGTTGTATAAAAGAGCCATATTTTGCTACCTATTTTTCATCGGATTAAAAAGAAGCTGGATAGCAAACTTTATTGAAAAATGGAATCTTCCACTAATGATGAAAGTTTTAGCGATCCAGTTGCGTTCGAAGCGTACAAGCATCTCCGAGAAATTGCCAAAAAATATAAAGTCGAAGATGAACTCAAAGTACCGCAGTTGGTCATTGTCGGCGAAACGTCGACCGGCAAATCGATGCTTGTGCAAAATTTTCTACGATTTCCTTGTTCATTTTCACAGACTTCAATCGCAACACGTTGCCCAGTGTCTTATCGGCTACTCTACAATCCGACGTTAGCAATCGGTGAGCCTCGTGTTATTCGACCAGCCGGTGTTACTGCTCCTCAACTGGCAAATTATTTGCAACAGTTAATGAGACGTATTCAAGACGAATGTTCTACAACGGGTGGCTTTCGGCTAGAACCCGAGCTGATCGAAATTGAAAGTGCTGAATATACAGATTTCGAAATTCTTGATCTGCCAGGTCTAGTTGTTGGTGATAAAGTGGCTGAGAATAGACAAGCCGTAGAGAAAATTGCCGAATCATTCGTACGCAATCCTCGATACTCGATCGTTCTACTGAAAGAGACGACACAAATCACGGATAATAGTCATGGAGCACGTGTAGTCGATGAACTCTGTAGGAAACCAAAAGGGTCTGATTCTTCTTTACCACCGCGACCCGATTATCATCAAAATATGATCACTATTCATACGAAATTTGACTCTTTCATGTTGAACTTTACCAATGGAACTGCAACCAATAGGGAAATGTCAAAGCAGTTGCAAGATTTCGGTCCTTCTTTTTTCACCAATATGATTTTTGATGGATATTCAATGGCAGAACGATCTTACCAAGATAATGTTGCCTATCTTCGTGACTTACCACGTCGCGAACAACAAGAAGTAAACAAATGGATTGAGAAAATGAATCAAAAAAGTGACCAATCGCCGGATCATTATCAACGTTTTGATGAGAAATATCATAAACTTATTGGTATTGATGTTGTACGAAATCAAATTCAATCACTCTGGCTCAAGGTAAATCGTTCGATTTCCATTTAAATTTTTATTCGAAAGTTTTTGAAATATTCAATCGGCATTCCGTTCATTTGTTTTAGTCATTTCGTTCTGCTCTACCCAAATTACGAGAGAAAATTCAAGATGAACTCGACAAAGGTCGCTCTCAATACGATCGAAATCTAGAGCGCTACAAATTACTCAATCCACAAGTCCTTCGAGATACCTATAGGAACTATATACATGATTTTCATAAGATTCTTTGTCAATATTCCAGTTACAAGTCAGAAATTGATTTCATCTTTCCTCTTGATCAATGTGGTCAGACATACGACGAGATCGAAATTGCCTATAATGAATGGAACCGCAAGAAAACAGTCACTTGGCGAGCGTATTTAAACGTGAATCAGTTGAAACAACAATTTCCTGATGAACGTGAAACTATCAATGCACGTTATGTTGGATGTCGTCACTTTGTACGACTTCACAATCTCTTTTCATATATGATTCTACATTATAAACAAAGAGAGCCAACCCGAGATTGGATCGAATCAGCTGCTTCGCTTTTAGCTTCTGGCACAACCGACTTCGATGATTTGGAAAAAGCAGTTCGAGATATACTTCGGACACTCCTACGTGAAACTTTTCTGATGGGTATTTGCTGGTTGACGCAGATGTATTCCTATCTATTGGACATCTTTAGAATCAATGTTAAACATCATCTTCTTAGTGATCAGAAGTATTCAATGTTGCGTGATCACAATATATTTCTTAATGCAGTCGATCTCGAGTATCACGTTATTGTACGTACGATGATTCGCGATGCTATTCGTCTCATTCGTGATTATCGTCAATCGGCTAGTGCCTATGCGCACTATGATATCCTGAAGCGTATGTCGAAACTAATGTTTTCAATTCCACGAGAGATCGAACATGAAGCATTCAATCAACCAATCGATGGTATTTTTGTTAGAAGCTCATCAAACAATACATACACGACAGCAACTTTAGCAGATATTTTCAAATCCATTCCACCACATAAGCTTCTCGAACAAATTTATGGTTCTGAATCATTTTTGACGAGTAAACGAGACCCATACAGTTGTAGTCACCATGAAAATGCACGACGAACAATAAAAAAGTTGTATACAGCAAGTTGTGGTCGACTTTTAGAAGAAATTCGATCCAGTTTTAATACATATGTCGTGATGAGAATTCATAATTTTGATCGATTCTGTAGAGAACGACACTCAGATAATCTAAATCGAATTCCCCTCTCTACACGCATCGATCGTATGACGGAACGGCAAATCGACGAAATGTCAAATCTACGTTTTAATGAGATCAGCGATGCGTGTCATGCGTCGATTGAAAAGATTCAAGCATTAAACGAAGCTCTATTATTCATCAATAATGCTATTAGCGAAATGAACAATAGTCAGTGTGTTCAAGGTGAACAACATCGATTACGTATGGAAAAAATTAATTTCAATAGTACAAAACATGCAGAATACATGCACAAGAAACAAGAAGCTGTTGAGAATCGTCATCACTCACAATATCTTTCTGAAAGCTCTCGTAATCGTTTAACTGATGAATCCGAAGAGAATTCAAATGAATACGCACTAGATCAAGAACAGATGTTAATGACTTTTCGTGATCCAATATCAGCCGGTGAATTTCTACGTGAAATCTATGATGAACATGATAAAGAAGATCTGAAATATGGATTTCTAGAGAATGATCCAGAAAACCAAGATAAAACTCATTCGCATCTAAATAATCATTTGCATATCGACCACTATTCAACGAATTATGAAAACGTTTTGTTACATTCTACTGGTATTTTCATTTTTGTGTAGTTTTTCCTTGTTTGATTTTCTGACCTATTCAGGCAACATTGGTAGTCCTTACCAATCAACTACTAATGGTGATATTTCGGATGGAGTGTCTGCTTACGCCGAACAAAATAGTTTGAAATCTCTATCGGTATCGCCAAACTCAATTGTTCCATACCCTACTCAGAATAGCGTGTCAATCAATGACGAAACCGATTGTATGAGAAAACCACATCGTGTTCAATTAGAAAAACGATAATTAGTGAAGTATCCTCAATGAGGGACAAACTAGGAACTATCTTTTGTTTTAATTATTGGTAATTTTTAAAAAAAGATTAGATTTAAAGTCAATTATCGCACAGTTTTACTGATTTTATGAAAATATTCATGTGAATTCATAGTTAGAAATCAAAGTCGAGAGAATTTTTTGATTCTATTCTCATTTCATCCTAACTCAATATTTCTTAGTTTTATAAAAAAGTTTTTAAGCTTGAACTACATGATCCATTTGATCGCACACTAAAAAGAAATGATTCATGCAAACAATATTCACATGGTCGTTAGATTTTAACCGTGTTTATAATATCAGTAAGATGCCAAAAGCCATTCAAAAGTAATGAAATTCTTTCTTGTCAGTTGTAATGAAATACTTCTCATTTAACAATAATGTTTGAGAATAGTTACGGCCAGTTCAAATGAAAACTATTGTCAAAGCATGTATTCATTCCAATTTATTTTGAATGAAGTCTGCGCCACAACCAATTCTTTGTTACAATACTACATGCTAGTTTTGCATCATCCGCATATAACCTATAATTATTCCAATAGATAACACTCATACGCTTTTTCTAATAGTTGTCAATAATCTTAGAGCTTCAGCGCATGTTCAGTATGGATAAATTCTTAAACAAATCGATATTGAAGTTATTGGAAAGTGTTTGAGCATCAACAAAGTCTATCCATCATAGGTATAGTCAGAAACACAGTTTTGAAAACTTTAACTAATTTTCGCAATAAAAATATATGACATTTATTTATTCTATATTGATGATTAACGAGAATTAATTGAAATAAATATCAAAACAATCTTGTGATTTTATCAAAACAAACTCCTTATTTATGATGACAGTAAGTTTTTTCCTCAATATAGCTGTTTTATCCAAATGTTGCTCATGAAGACGATGGGAAACGTTTTGAAAAAATACAGTTAAACATCTTGAGACATTGATGATTCATATGTAACAACTCTACATGGATATTCATGATATAAAATTTTAGGGCAACGAATTTCGAACAAATCAACTTTATTCCACCTGAAATCACGCTGGTCAGATAAAAGCGTCTCCTAGTTGTAATTTTATTCGAGTTCGATCTCTTTTCCAAATTTTCATGAATTCGATTACGGACTCTATCCAAAATCGGTACCTTTTTCTTTCATAATCTCTATTGAACTCCCAAATTCAGTGTGGTTTGTCCCTCGACATGAACAAGCAATGCACTGCTCACTTTATCTAGAAAAATAGTGTCTGTAGGGTTTCTCCATAAAGGCACTGAATCTAGTAAAAATAACAGTTACTTCTTCATTTAGACGACAACATATCTGACATGACAGAAAATATATGGATGAATTCCAACGAAATACAAGATCCTGGAAGAACAAACAATAGTCGATATGAACTGCAACAAAAAAATAAGAAACGATTCATAAAAACTCGTTTTAATGTATTTAAGAAAACGTCATAGTCTTTTTTCTTTGTTTAACCTATTATCTGATTTATAATAAAGAATCTTAGTGAAACATCAACTACGACTAAATCATTTTTCTGAATTCTTATAATACCAAAACCACTGTTATACACGAAGATGTTGACTAAGAGAAGATGAACACACATTGTAGCGCATCAACAAACCCAGAGATATTCAGAAAGTTTGATGTTTTTCTTTGCAGTCCCTGTTTCAACTTTCACTCCCATAAATGAGTCATTTGGTTGATTTCCGTTTTGATTATACACTGATGTTTTTTCCACTGTCTGAATTCAAATTTTTACCACCCATTGTTAAGTTAGGACAGCATTAAACATCTATCAGACTGAAAAGAAGAGCAAAGTAAAAACTCATCAAGGAATATTTCCGAATAAATAATGTATTCTTTTGGCACACGATAAATCTTATATTTTATCAGCTTCTAATGAAAAAGGCATATGTGGATATGAACAATTTAATCAGGCGGCTTTTTTCTTCCATAAGTTCACAAGTATAAAACTTCGACAATAGTTATTTAACATGAATTTTCTTTTTTAGAAATCTTTCGTGCAGAGTATTAACACGCTGTTTTTATTTGAAACTTTAATTTTTAGTGATTGCTTCCATGGTTTTACAGCTGCCGACTTTAAGTGTATTTGAGGTTTATCCTCTTCGCTATTTGCTTTCTCGATCCTATTCTCTTATAAGACAAACACCCTTGGTGCCTTCTCTCATGTGTGCAGACCCATGTATCCGTCCTAGAGACGGGTCCGCCATTCAGTGAACCCACACAAAACTAAAAGTAGTTCCGATGATTTATGGTGTGGAGTAATTAAGGAGGACTGAAGCATTTACTACGATGTAGTGAATTTCTGATTGGTCGGTTGGTGTGTAAATTAGAGTGATATTATAACTGATATTTGTCATGTATTAGAAAAGCATGAGCTAGGATGTGAACGCAGGTGTTGTTCTTGATGAGCTTGTGAGGTTCTTGCTTTTGTTCACATTCACACCTACCGTAAGACACAGATAAGTGTTCATCGTTAAACTATTTGTCTACAACGTGTTCTTAGTTTTTCATTTTACTTTGACAACGTGCAGATATTGATCTAAAATATAGCTCTGATTTTTCATTTAGCATAGAGTTTATCATATTCATAGATGTAGAACTGCATTACCCACGTCAATCAAAACGGATATCCGTTACGGACCGTTGAGTGGACGCAGTTATACGGACCATAACATCATTAAAATAGGGCCTTATACGGCCATATTTTCACAGTATAAGATCCTTTATTACTGTGCCCAGAAATAGTACCGTATACGGAGCCGTATAATGTGAAAATACGGCAGTATATGGCCCTATTTTAATGATGTTACGGTCCGTATAACTGCGTCCACTAAACGGTCCGTATCGTTCCACCTGGGTACTTATACAAATCGTTAAGAATGGAAAGGCAACAATGGTTCGTATATTGTTTGCAAATAAAACTCGATTCCTGAAGCTTATTAAACAAGCTACTGATTTCAAAGAGACAACCTGTTGTATGTCATAATCAAACATTATCGCTTTTCCTTAGAAAGAATTATTTTCATATGAAGATTCATTTGTATCTCAAAGCATGCAAAGAAACATCTTTTGTAAGAAGCAAATTTGACTTGAAAATTAGTTTAGACTTTCTCGTTAGATTAAAAGAAACGTTCCGCCTTTTTCTTCCGTTGTTCATTAATAATGTATAGAGCTGAAAAAAGAAAAGAGAAAAGCTAGTATGGTACGATGTTCTCGTTTAGTCAGCGAATGTTACCATGGAGAATTTTCTCTTTTCTCTACCGGGTTGGTGGAAGCAATTTTATTTCTTTTACACTATTTTCTTTTCCAGTGCAGTCGAAGGTTTTATATTGTTTGTAGGAAAAATATTTAAAAAAATATGAATAAAGAAGAAATTAAACAAGTTAGTATTTTATTTTGTATCTATTATTTTATTTTAAAAAGACTATCACTTCAGTTATTCAAAAAATTCGATAATGGTAATGGTCACTTATCGTTAGCTGAAATTGATCGGGCTGTTATTCATTATTATCCGCAATTCGGTAAAAATAAGAAAGCAATAATGCGAGCATATAAAGCAGCTGATAAAAGTGGTGTATGATATGAAATAGAAACGAAAAGAATTGCTTTATATCTTATCGAGATTGATTTTCATTTTAGAATGGTTTTGTCGAATTGAGAGAATTTGAAAAGATTATTGAACTACTTCAAAAATTCGATGAGATAAGCAAAGTATTCGAAGAATTAGATACGAATGATGATCATCGAGTTAGCTTTCAAGAATTTAAAAAAGGTTTTCAATTATTAGGCGAAGATGATTCAGATGAAGATGGTTTAAAACAAGACTTTGATGCTATTGATTCAAACGATGGTGGTTACATACTATTCGATGAAGTAAAAGTTTTGAAAAAATAAAAACCATAATCTATGAATGAGATCAATATTATTTTGTTTTTATTTCTATTTCTAGTTTTGTATGTACATGGCCAATAAAAAAATCTAATAACTGAAATTCAAACCATTAAACATTATAATTCAATATATCATTATATTTAGAGAATATGTTGTTATTACAATTTTTCTTTATCAATAAAAAGAAAATTTTCGTCTCTTGCTTTCACTAATCGCTGTCTGAAATAATGTTTTTCTTCTGATTGTACTATATCGATTTTCAATTGGATGCTGAGAGAAAAAACTAAATAACTGTTTTCATTCAAGATAGGCAAAAAAACAACGTCGATGACACGAGCGAAGTACTTCTGACTAGAATGCATGAAATATGTCGATCTACGTTTGTGCTGACATCCTGATAGTCGATTCAAAATAAGTGTTGATGTAGTATTACTTTTTCCTTGAAGTTAGTAATCGCCGATCCGATTTAGTGTTATCGATTCGACCGAATATCGGATCTATGTCAAACTTTGACAAGTCTGTTATTTCTAGTAGTCAGCACCTAATCTCATTCGGTTGCCCCAATTAGATTTGCGCAAAATTTTACATTAACCTCTAGTTGTCATCTATATCGATAAAATCGTTTTATATTTTTAATGTGAAGAAAAAGATAATTTAAAATTCAAAATCCAATGTCTGATAAATGCAATACTCCTCTTTGATGTACAGACAAGAATGAAAGCAGTCATGCAGAAGAAGTTTCATACTGATTTATCGTAACATTATTGGCCATCATTAGTGCGCCATAACTAATTAAAATTTTCAGATCACATATCTTTTTTCAGCGAGACAACTTAAGAAGAAATAATAATCGGAAAAGTTAAACGAAAGAAACTAGGGGTGGCACTTTAACTCTAAAACACTTTAAGAAAAGTGTTAAAGTTTAAAGTAAAAACATTTTAAACTTTAACTTTCAAAGTAAAGTTAAGTTACCACCCCTAAATGAAACTATCTATTTTCTCATTTGATAAAGAGATATAGTTAAACCATTCGTAAGTATATCTATTGTAATGCTGCTATAGTTGATCAAGATGAATCATCTTTTTCTTCATAGGCATTTTAAAATAATATGAACTCACGAGATATTTCACACGCCCGTAGAGTTACAATATCGATAGGGTCACAGTAGAACAGAGCCAAGAATAAATTGACGAATTTATTAGGCTCTAGTAATGATTATTTGAACCTGAACAAAAGGCAGTGCTGTAGAAATTACGTTCATTGAAAATAATGTTTTTTTAAAATGTTGTCAAAATGTCTGGCTACTGCTCATTATTCGAGATATATTTTAAACCAAATATTTACTGTTCTAAATCTCAGCACAGGAAACGTAACAGATTATTATAAGAACCATCATACTACTTATATAGATACAGCAATGATTAAAGGAATTCGACATTGTACAATTTCATAGAAGTCAAGTGATTGAGTATTTGTCATGAGACCTGATTATATATTTAGTATATAAAACGTATCAATTTTTCGAAATTGAACTCGATAATTTCAACCAAATAGTTCCAAACGACATTCAGCTATATTCTAATTAAGAAATGAAAAAATAAATTTCAAATTCATGTTGATTTGATCCGATCTTTTAACGGAACAAATAAACGAAAAGCTCCTTCCACCCAAGATGATCACTCAATCGTTCATATGTGATAGTATTTCATTAACGTCTAGTGTGATCCAGTCGACTTTGGAAGGTTGGATTTATTCGGAACTAGAAAACAATCATTCAACAGAATCTTGTTTCACAGTATTCATCTACTGTCAAAATTTTACGACGAGAAACCCTTATCAATCCACGTATACGATCGTCTGAATTATTTGGCTTGACTATAGGAAAAAATTGAACCAATAACTTGTTTCTTAGTGTAGAAATGTGCGTTGTTTTCATTGCTATTAAAATTTCCATCACAAACAGCTCAAATATGTTCTCCGACCTAATGAATAGGATTTATTCGACAGAAGCTACAGGAGGTGGAATTGATTGTAGATTGTATTCATTATTGAAACATTGCGCTACTATTGCAACTTGATTTCGGCGTGTTCTCTTACAATAAGCTTGCCAAACTTTGTGTATAAAAATATGTCTCACTTGTCGACGATACCGTGTTGATGAAATAAAAAATAAAAAGAAGGATCCCTAAAACAGCATCGAAATAAAGGATGAATATATTGATGCATGTATATATCTATATATATATATATCAGAATAAATTGCAAGTTTTTCGGACGATTTAAATTTTCGCATCAAAAAATTACAATTCATCGATCTATATATGTTTTATAATTTAAACATACCGAAAAATTAAGATAAAATATTGAATAAGTAACAGCTCCAATAAATTGTTCAATCGATTTACGAATCGAAGTCACTTGGCTTGGTAATGTACTAAGTGTATAAAATCGTTGTATAACATAGGGTAATGTCATAAAAACTAAAAAGACAACTCGAACAATAATCATGGCTGTCAATTGCTGATCAAGTTTTCGTCGACGCACTGCTATGTGACGTCGTGCAATACGACGAACATTACGATAGGCTAATACACTAAATAATGTCGAAGTGATTATCGGTAGAAGCCCAGTAAGTATGAGATAATAGAAATATGTGATATAATTCATAAAATTTTGATTATATATATAGCATCCATATATTGGTTGGATTTCAAAAATGATTAAAACAGGTATAGAATGTAGAAACCAAATTACCAATGTACACATGGTTAGTATTTTCGCTAATTTAATTGTACTGATTTGTCTTACAAATGGATAGTAATTTGTTGAAACATACTGATCGATAGTAGCCAAACAAACAATGGTAAGTGAAACAAGAGTAAAATATTGAACGAATAGTTGTCTTAATTTACACCAAACTAATGATGCTTGTGTTAAATCATTATCAAATCCATTAATGGCAATACGAGAAGTAAATGAAATCATCATTTGAAGCAGATCAGCCACTGACTCTACGATAAGGTAAAAAGCACATGGATTTCCTCGAAAAACTTTCACACGAGTCAATAGAAATAAATTGCATACGTGTCCAAAAACGCCTGAAAATAAAATAATAAAACTAGCATAGATCGTATATTGTTGAGAAGCGTAAATCAACATGTCTGTTGTCGATGTCATGGTTCGTGCTTGTTTAAGTGAAAATAATATTCTATTTTTCTCACAAGAGTTAGCAATACATATTATATAAATATAAATATATATATATATTTACATATATATATGTGTATAGCTTCGAATCACTGATCTTGATTTTGACAACTCTAAAAATGTTACGGTTGTATGTATGTTTCTGAAGAAAATGTTGTTTTTAATATGTTCCCAGTAGAGTATTACCAGATCTTCGAATCCAGACAAGTATCCGATGATTTAGAAACGATTATAATCTGAAAAAAATTCGTTAGCACTATAAATTGTTACACAGATATGTGTCATGTGAAAATGTACTATCTACCGTTAAAAGTTCAGGATAGTTCTCCAGCATGAGATACAAGTAACAGTAAGGTCTCAACAGATCAAGAAAATTTTCTATTGATCATATTTCAGTCGCATGGTATTAAGTCTTTTTTTTTCTGGTTATCTCGACAGAAGTCTTAACAAAATTGTTTATATTTGCTGAATAGCATAAGAAAATAGTGTTGCTACAATACATTTTTAGTTTCGTACAGATTATGTTAAGTTGCTACTTTAGAGAAATATATGACAAAACCATAAAAACTAACTTTTGTGAAAACACAACTGGCAATCGAACTATAGTAGCTTGCAAGGATCGAAATTCAGATTCCCGACTTTCTAATAACAGATTCTATTATCGATACAAAACTATTACACCGAGAGCAAACTAGATTCAAGTAGTTCATTGATGAGCGAATATTTACAAAAATTTCACTGTTCAAAAATGTTATATAATTGTTTATGCAAGAAAACTGGCAGCAATCTATTCCAAACATCCATGTTCTGTAACATAAGTTTTAAATATGAAAGTAAGTGCTGTTATTTGAAATTCTCGCTGTGTGCACATCAGTAGAACTCGTTTTAGCCTCTTGTCAATATTCTCTCCGATGACTATTCAGAACTATGTATAATATACTGTACCGGAATTTTTCTTATATGACGTACCGTGTAATTTCTCTCTTGTGATGCTATAAATAAAAGTCAACTCGATTGTTTTTTCTATCGCGCGCATAAAAGAAATTTTTTGAATGAGTTTGTCTCGGAAACTAAAAATTAGTGTGTTAGAGGAAACTGACGTGGAAGTTTGCCCGTATGTTATCACGATATTGTTTAATTATCTAACATGTGAGTTAGATTGAATTCATCTAAACCATTAAAATGAAATTTCATTATGTCAGTTGCATTTTCAATTAGTATAACCTTAAGAGGGCTACATCCTTTTGATTCATCGAGATTGTCGAACTAGTTACATTGTCATACCTCCATTTTTAAATAACTTTCTCAAGAATCGCGAATACAGCATAATAAAAATAGACTGTATTAAAAATGTTAGATAAAGTCTTGTATATTTCATGACGACATGTTTTTGCTCTATCAATGATGAAACACAACTATGTTTTCTATTCGATCAGAATCATGAGCACGCGTCAACATTAGTTCGAGAAAGTTGTTTATAAATAGTGAAGAATAAGCGAGCATACTTGTCGGTGGAGAAATATGGATAAGTATTCCACTGAAAAACAAAATTAGAAATTCTTCAATGCTGAAAATATAATTGAATGATATTACAGAAGAGGTTTCTGAATTCAACAAAGAAATCCTCTTGCTATTATGAAATAAATTCGATATTCCTGGTAGAATGATTCATAGGATCCGAGATAACTTCACATAGTATCGTGTAAGGTTTACTTTTTAATTGTTTGAAGATAACTGAACAATAGTTCAGAGTGCCTCTAACCTACATGGAAACTTCCCAGATGATTGTTAGTGGCAGAGTTGTATGAATTCTTATCTTCCAATGTTCCGGTAGTTTCGAAAATCCAAGTATGAAATTGATCTCAGTTTAATGTGTCTATATTTAGATAAAACAAGCTTCGATGATGATATGGGAGTATATCAACCGAAAGCATCAGTGCTAGGAACCTAAATATACAGATTAGTTATCGATAACTAATACAGTTCTTATCAAATCTCTACTGCTTTTACCTGAATTGGCTCCTAAATACAATACGCAAATATTGATCGTAATACCCACCCATCGACTAGTCTTCAGCGTATGAAATCAGTTGTATGACTGTTTGCCTACTCTTATGTGAGAACATTGATTCCATATCAAGAAATCCATAGTACGGAGTCCTGTTGGTTGATGTGATTATATTCAATTGAGCGAGAAGACTAATAATGTCCTATACACGTGTAGCATAAATATTCAGTATTAGTAGATTGAGAAAACAATTTTGGAGGAAGAACAAGATTTTTTGCGATAGACTACGAATATGACACATGGTCGATGTTAATACGGAGTGTGCCTCCGAGTGAGATTGAGACTGTGGGTGTGTTCCTTCCGTAACTGACACGAGCAAACGCTTCGAACTAGATCCTTACCAACTGATACTCACTTCAACTGTTCGTGCATATGCATAATAACTTGTGAAACAGTACTTGCTCATTCAGTTGATGTATACTTTGACTTCAAATAAATTATATTAAGAGTGGAAAACATGCGAGTTATTTATGTCACAGATTGTGCAAATTATTCTCAACTTATTACAGTAAAGCATGCATCATCCAAGTGTGAAATAAGATTATAAGTTAATTAAACATTAAGTTCGAGATGACACAAACACGTATTAGGAGTAACCTATGAAATCAATGTTACATGAAAAATAGCGTTTGACAACAGAAGAACAAAGCTTCAGTGTTAAAAGTCAGACGCAGGTTTATATTTTTATGATAGACATTTAAGAATAGGTTAAGGATATGTGATTTTTATGATCATGTGAACTGACAGGTGAGTATTTCTCATAAAATAGCCTAGCAACAAACTCAAAAGCACATAAACTTACAAATATTTTACAGATCTTTCAACGCGTAAAACTCTTTTTATTCAATATTAATACTTGTTTGAATCAGTGTATACTATAATTGTACGGTATCGGGGATCAGAAACGAGTCTGCTCCAGTTCACCGGTATCAGGTGAATGATGACTAAATTTATAGTGCGTTCTATCGAAATCACTCAGTAAGATCTACCGATACAATTCGTTGAAGTTCGGAAATACTGCATAAAATCAGATTCAGCATTTAAACGATTGCCTTGCTTTAAATTAAGTTTCAATTTAAAAGTAATCAGTCGAAGGCAATAGCGGTGAGGGTCGTAAATCGTTTAACTATGCAGCACGGTTGACCACTGGTTTCATTGGTCGAACACTGTTTAAGATTCGGTTGTCAAAAATATGTGAAAGAGTGATTCTATACGCCTTCCAAACGTTGGATGCAATATGTTTACACGTACTGTTCGAACAATCCATTTACCATTATACTCAAAAATATGGATTATGTATCTCGCTGAAAAATAGTAGAAGCTGACAAGTTAAAACTCGCTTGTTATATTCAATCAGAAACTTTTTCCGATCACTGAAAGAGCTAGAAAAACTCAGAAAAATAAGATAGTCATTGTATTTAGACATTCAAATCCTACAAATTCCTCTAACAGATTTTGTATAACTCATATGCATATTCAAAGAAAAATACCAATAGTACGTTTAAAATGTCGAGCCTTTTCTTCTTGATTATATCTCCATTGTGGATGTTACAGCAACTGATTTCATCGTGATTGATTATTCACGGAATTGTGAAATATGTGCATTTCATTTTTCGGCTTCAAAATAACTATGTTTACAAGGATTTTTTACTGGAATCATTCTAGAACTTTGAAGGAAGACCTTGAATATAACTTACATGTTTATTACCGTTCTATTACAAGCCTAAGAAAACATTGAAGACCAATGCGATACCAATGTCTTTTTATATCATCCATAGAACTTCGAAAGGTGTAGAAATATAAATGATTGATTGCGATGGGTAAACAAGATTTGTGAAATCGAAGAAAACTTCAGAGAATATTTTATATTAGACATTGGTGCCGATCCGAATATACCCTACGAAATTTCAATATTATCTTTTTATTGATGAATATCTAATCTAGACAGTTGTTATCTAATTATAAAAAATGATCGTACTACCGATGACTTACAATCAGAACAAACATTAGCATTCAACAATCAAAAGAATTGATAATGAGAGAGAATGGCAACAAACGTAGATAAAAATCAATAGAATTTCGATAGAGATAGTGGACACATATATGTTAAAACAACTTCATCGTGATAGACTTACTCTTGATGAAAGATTAGTTTCTGAAATTTTTTTTTCTAACTAATTACTATCCAATGCCAAAAACTGTTTGACGAGTACTCGCTGTGTCTTAATGAACACTTGGCTATTCTTTTCTATTTCAATCTTCCAAAGTGGATCATTCTTTATTGCTGAACACTATCAAAATAATACTAAGCTACTTATCTCGCATTTGTTTCAAAAATCAAATATTCATCACTGTCGAAAAACAAGACAGAGTTTGTTCGTATAGTGCATGTGACAAAAGCTGACTTAGAATATGAAGTACATAGAAAAATTGATCTACAAGCAGATAAGATTTCACATTGTAGATTCTTAATTTCCAGAATGCAAAGTCATGTGTTCAAGTAAGCATTGACTTTACACTTTTTTGTCAAATACACAAAAAATTATTTTTCATAATAAGATCATGATATGAAAACATAAATCTTATTTCATGGCAAAGAACTTAGTCTCAAGGCCAATGACATTTTACAATGATTAAACAAACGATTTCACTTTTTAGTTCAAGCTCTGTAAAGTACTAGCATGGCTTGATTTATCTCTTTCAAATTTTTCTTTTGTATATTTATACGCATTTGGATATCAGCAGATGCAAGATTTCATGAAAAGAAAATATTCGAACTCATGAGAAATTCACATGGATGATTTCATGCTAAGTATCCTATCATTCTTTACAAGTCTATGACCATTTTTAATAGAGCGAATTTTCATGCGAGTAGTGACACGTAAAGAATGATGACCCAGTTCATTATTAACAAATGTATAGAGCAAATGAGTAAGTAGTCAAAGTTCATGATGTACCACAATCGAGAACAAACGTTGAGATAGGAGAGTAAAACTGTAAATTATTTTCTGTTCATTACAAACAGTAATATTAAGAACATCTCATTCAAAAGTACGAACTACTTTCTCATTGTGTTTGCACGAGGATAAGATAGAACGAAGTCAAAGAGATTTATTCGCCAGTAGATAACAAAATCATCTTTATATTAGCGTTCAAAACAACTTCCACGCTTTTTTGAATCCTATTCATTCAGGTATCGTACTATAAACTGTTTTTATCTACAACTATTATTAGACTAAACATTGATTTACTTATCGCCGCTAAAGTTATAGAAGATTTTTCTAAATAAACTCCGTGTTCAGTAAGAAACACACTGTATCAGATGAATAAAAGTTCTATTGCATTAAACAAGAAATACTGCAGATGTGTTGATAATAAATATTATAAGTTAATATAAAGTTCAGTTTTTTTTCGGTCATAATCAATAATTACACATCATGTATTAATTTTTAATTATAGATATTTCTTTTATTAAATTTCTAATTTACTTAATCTATCTTGTTTCGAATAGAATTTGATGAATTTACTATGTATAGAATCAAGAAGAATCAGAATCAACTTTTTTTTATTTGGTAATAGCATCATGTAATTTACGACAGGTTTTCCTTCAGAGTTTTGACGTATCATTGAGTGAAAGACGAAATCAGTTCCATCTGACAATTTTTGTTTTGAAGCATGGCATCTAATTGACAGTGAGAATAGAGAGGTCAATTTCTTTCTATGGTTCTCGTCCTCTACTACTCTATGTGTTCACTCGCAAAACTATCCTGTAAAATTTCATTCATTTTATATTAATCGGAATATGGAATTCAAGTTTTGTAGAACTACGAATCTATGAAAATAAATACACATCATACATTCGATACGTGTTGTAATAAAATTGGATGCTAAATCTTCTTGGAAAAAATTCGAACCTGTTTCCCTTTAATAGAAGGATGCTGAAAATAATATTTTCTACTGAATAAAAGAACTTTTTTTAATCTTTTTCATAATGTCAACAGCTGAATGTGATGATATAACCATAATCGTAAGGAGACAGAACGTCGAAACCTGCTTCTCTTTGGTAAGTAAATTCTGAAAAAGATACATTTTTGCCAGTTGACACAAGATTCACTTTGATTCGTATTGGTCGAATAACTCTATTTCATGATTTGTTATCGACAAAATTCTATATGTCTATGGTCGACTTGTTCGTCTACAACAGGAAATTAATCTAGTGCTACATAGAATTTATCTATCGCTTGACACGATCTCAGACTATTATATCATCTGTCATGTTCATATACTCCTACAGTGATCCCTAATTATATGATCCATTATCGTATTCGTTGATAATACGTATTGAAAGATTTATTAATTATCGTCTTGATATAAATATCTGAGGATTTATGAAATCTTCAATATTCATGCTTTCATGTATGGCATGGATGATGAATCGATTACTTTTTAATCTTCAATTGTCTTTCAATGGTTTAATACATCGAATATCATGGAATGAAAAATAATTAGTACTTGAAGTTTATAAATAGAAATAAATTTGATGTCAACAATGACATTTCTAAAACACGATGCTAGTTGAATCCAATTTATATTTTATGTTAACTCAACGTAGTTACTCTGAACTAATATTGCAGTGCATTTATAAATGTATACGTTTTGCGTGAATAAATGTAGAAAAATGAAAAACTCATCGTTTATTCATACACATTAGTAAGATTGTACGTGTGAAAATTGTTTTTAATCGAATTTCGAAAACAACGCTGGCCGAATGTATTAGAATACTATATTTTAAGTTCAATGAAAAATTCTCTTTTTTTCACTGATATATTTTATTGAAATTGAAATCTTCAATGATTTTAAACACGTGTGTATCCATTCGTTTTAATTGTTTTTGCCAAATCAAAAGCCAATTTAAGAGTTATAATCTATTAAGAATTCATAGATTATGAAAATACTAATGAAAATATCTTACCATAATACCAGCAAAAGCACCAAATATAAGTGCAAATATGAAAATAAATCCGAATAGAATATTGGTATTTGTGAATTCTAATACGACAGTGACAATAAGTACGAAGATGCAAGCAACAAAAAGACTTATTGCTACAAAAAGACACACTCCAACTGAGGCAAACTGAAATTTCAAAACATAAATATTATCTTCTATAAACATTATTGATAACATACTATAAGTATTCCAACTCGATGAAATCGATAGATAACTACGAGTCCAAATGTATAATAGAATGTTACAACGGATATGATTAACCATAATTCGATTTCATTTGAACTATCATTCTCATGTTTTGTTATTGCAGAATAAATACACATTGCAAGATAGATAATGCAGAAAATCTATATGAAGCACATTTGTATTTTGAAAAAAACATATCTCTCATGTATGGGGTTTCTACGTACCCATTGAATAATAACAAGTAGAAGAAGATTTCTGTGAATTTGGAATAAATCTTTGTTTGACTCTGTTTTCGTATTCTCTTGTTCGCATGTTGATGACGTATTGTGTATTGGGGACGACATTCTTGTATGGTACCAAATCGATATTGTGACAAGTATTTTTAACGAACAACGAATAATATTTCTTTGAATCATCGAAATTTATTGTTAATGAGAGTCACAGCTGTACGTTATGTCCGTTGTTTCAATTTTATATTGTTACAATGGTCATACCGATAACGAAAAACATTCTTTATGTCTTGTTTTAGCGAAATATTCACTGAAGCCATAAAAATAAAAGATAAAAAAAAGAATCCATGCTAATAGAGATACATCAAACCTTGCTGAGCACACGAACAGAATTCATGAAGTAAATTTGATGTATTCTTTTAATTGCCTAAGATACTCGATAATAGTCTTGTTGATGTATTCCTTAGAACATTGAACATGAAATATTTCGAAGGAACAACTGTTGAAAAGATAATCTTCATTGAATTTTTCTTCTTACAATAATTTTCATATTCATGTAAACATAACTGGTTTTTTTTATGTCATAGATGTTTTTTTTTATAATATATTTATTTATACATATGCTTTTTTTCAACAAAACATTCGTTGATGTCAGAAAATGCAGATATTATACAAAAAAACTGCTAAAAAAAAGGTCAGCACTAAAGCAAAACAAACGAATTTTACAACTAAAATCTGAATGCATAAAACGAAAACCTAGTCAAGTAAACTAAAAACAAAAACAAAAGAATAACAATTGCTGATTGTGGTTAAAGAAAAATATTTGACTTTGGAATATCTTTACCAAAATTCTGGATGATAGCGTAGAGCATCAATTAAAGCTTTTGGTTCAAGACGTCGTTCACAGATTTCATGCACAGCCATAAATAATGGAAACCTACGTAAGAACAAACGCATTTAAATATAGACGAAATCATAAGCTTTTCAGGAAAACAAACTTTCCATGTAATAAGAATCAGAAAAATAACGGCTCCTTTTTTCTTTCGAAGTCTAAAAATTCTTGGACTTATTTTGATGCACCTGTCCTGACCAATAGGAAAGCAAATTAATTTCAGGCTGACTCTGAAGATAAATTTTTCTATTACAAATGGCACAGTCGTATGCATTGTTTCTTGCATTCTCACTGATTTTGAATTACGGTTAGTAATAGAACCGAAGGCATTTTGTGAAATCATCCGTAGATTGAATCAAAAGTCGGCTGCGAGCTAGAATGTCACTAAGATCAAAGTGAAGTGTGAAACACGTTAAGTTCAACTGTAAAAAGTGTTTGATATACTTTTAACATCACCTTCATTTCATACCTGTCTTTCCATCGTAGACTGAAGCCGCAACTATGAGCTTGTTCTTAACTCTTTTTATTCAACTATGATGTTATCCTACTGCATACATGGATTTATTAATTTGGAAAGTTATCATATGAACTTCTAGAGGACATCAAGTATGAAAAATTTCTATTCATCTAACTTGAGAGTGTGAAAACCGAAGAGTCGACTGGAATCGTTTCAAATTAATGCTATTTTTATTCCAACAGTTCAAACACAAAACGACGATCACTCGTTTGATTGGTACCAATTATAAAATCCCTTTATACAACGGTGACTCAAAGCTATATTGATATCAGTAGTTAATTTTTATAGAAAATTTATCATCAAACTTTTCCTTTCTTTTTGAATATGCAAAAGTTAATTTTCAAATCTTACACATTTGCTTGTCCTTTTTGTTTAAGCCATTCTTGAATTTCAGCAGCTGCATCTGGTCCTTGTAATTTTTGTCCATTTAGCATTTCTTCTTCCAATGTCTTAATATCTTTGCCTGTTTTGATAAATGCGGCAGCTACTTTTCGATTACGACCACCATAACATGTTGTGACAAGATCGGCTACACCGCATGATTCTAAAAATATCTGTGGATGATGTCCTATAAATAGAATAAATAAATGACTTTTTCTCGTATTCAAATCGAATGTTTCACGTATTCTAACCAGGAAAAAATTCTTCACAAAATTTCACCATTTCCTTTAATCCAAGACGAATAACAGCAGCTTTTGTATTATCCCCATAGCCTAAGCCATCGGAAAATCCAGCAGCAACTGCAACAATATTTTTTAGAGCACCAAGAACTTCAATGACTTCTGCATCTGGCTTGATAACAATACGAAATTCTTCTGTCTGAAGAAGTCCTTTAACGATTTGTGCATGTTCATAATTTCGCGAGCCAACTGTTGCTTCACAAAATGTTCCTGCTGCAACTTCACAAGCAATATTAGCTCCCATACATACATAACAAGGAATTTCAAGTAAACGACTAATAACTGTTGAGAGAAGCTCAACACGTTTGTCTTTACTAACATAAAAGCCCTAATAAAGCAATGAAGATATAAACATTCATGACTATTAAAACATCTTTGAGATTGAACGAGCAGTTATACGAATCGAATGTACCTTCGAGAATGATACAGCAAAAGCAGTTTTCTTCACAAATGATTTTATTGCAATACATATATTTTCAACGAATTGATGTGGTATCACAAATAGAAGTATATCAGCATCTTTAACAGCTTCAACAATATCTGAATGAGCTACCTAAATAAAATATATAGTTTTAACGTGATTGCAAAAACAGAAATTTAGGTTTTTTAAATTTCAATCTCTGATATCTGTTCTCTCTGTTGATTTCCAGTTTCCAGTTTTCATTCTCTACCCGGTTGATGCTATGGTACTTATTAAAAGAAATTCAGTTCGATTGTATGTATGTCTTTGACATTTTTATCTTACGATATTATGTGTAAATTTATGACCAGGCAAATACTTGATATTCTCATGTTCTTCATTGATAATATCTGTAAGTTTTCGACCATTTATTATTTCTTCATAAACATACATGCGAATTTCTTTTACAAATGTATTAAACTTCAATATATTCGTTGCAACTATTTTAGCTATTGTTGAACCCCTAAATAAGTTAGCTAACGATGAATGAAATATATATGGTTTAAAATATATAACTACACACCAGTTGCCACTGCCTACGATGGCAACACGTTTAAGCGAATCGGTCATTCGAATTTCGAAATGTATATGAAAATGAATATGAACAAGGAGAAAAAATAAAACTCGATTTGATTGATTTTCGTTCTAGTATATATTTTTATGGAGGGAAATTTATCCAATTGTAAATAATTATTGAAGAAGAAAGACAAACTAACATAAAGATAAATATGCACCTCAAATTGCAGAGGTCATGCATCGGAATACAAAAAAAAAAGAAATTCGAATAAAACCTGTGAATAACTTTATTCATGAATTCAATAAAGCTTTTCTAAAACAGATGACGCTGCGAGGCAGTGTCAATGTAAATATTGTTGAACTTGCGCGTAAAATAAGTACGAATTCTTTCTTTAGCAAAAGAAAATGCATTCGATCTACTGTTTCATTACTTTTCTCTTCGTTTCTTCACGAATATGATTTCACACACTTCTTGTGTTAGTAAATTATAATTCATGAATTCATGCATGAGTAACGAGTCGATCATGTCAAGTGTCCTTATGTTATATTAATTTCTTTTTTAAGACGGCCATGTAGGATTCGAGCTTCTCAGAAAACAGAAATCTGGGAAGCAGTATTTTGCAACCTAATCCACATAAAGCATGAATCGACTAATTTCTAGCAAAATTTTTCACAGGATCTGACACTCATTCTTTTCCCATTCTTAAAATTTCAGCCTCAAAATATCCTAGATAAACAGATGTAGCTGTATCAATAATGTCAAAATCAATTCATAGAGAGTAAATGTTCAGATTTTGTTGAATTTCATTTAGAAACAATGTCAATTTCTTGTCTTATCAAGAAACAAAAGTGGTCGCATTGCTACAGACTTCTGTGACCTTATTTTATTAACTGTATAATGAGAATATAGTTATCTCACATGTGATGTATTAGTAAACGAGACAAACATTCAAATACACATCTGAAAATGTCGAATCTTCATGTGTAAATTCATTTACTTTGACCGGAATACAATTCTAAATCCATGTTTTACTTAGAGGAAACGAACCATATCCATAATGTTATGTGGTCTGGAAACATATGATAGGTGATGAAAGTTCTTCTGGTTAATTGAAGTAAAAAGAATTACTTAGATTGATCTGAGTAAATCAAACCATATGCTCATCTTTGGAAAAATAAGTTTTATTCTAACATACGATTAGTTCGTATAAGAACAAATTGTATGAATGCAAATCGATTATCGTATTCGTACTTTAGTTTGATTGTTCAGCCATTTTAATTATCTTCATATCCGGATATAAAACATATTCGCTTCGAATAGATTACAAAATTAGTGAAGAGGATAAACTCCATATCCACCAGCTGAAAATATATTTGACTTTAAATGTTAAGAGAACATTGACCTCCACACCCGAAGTTTAATTTTTCTTGAAATGAATTAGATACGATCTGAAAGGAATGTTGGCGTATGTATTGTTGAAATCTGTACTCTGTCTCCATCTGACCACAAAGATATGTGCTGGATCAGTTACACATCATGATGATAATCTTTTGTTGAAAATAAGCGATGATGAAGGAATATTGCCCATACTATATATACTTAGAAACGATTAGCAGGGAATTAGTTAGAAGAACTAAATCGTATTTCATATTTTAATCTTGCAGTGTTTACACTGACCATTTCTTCATTTAAATTGAACTTAAGCAGAATATTTTCAAACGAATTCAACTTGGAATTCCAGTTGTACATCTCTCATATACATTTTCGAAGATATTCAAGAACTGAAACATTGACCTTTAAAATGGCATGTTGCATTTTACAACTACTTTGACTAAAGGAAAATTTATTTCTTTTTCAGAGATCATGCTCATCTTGTCTCTCCATAGAATAACAATCATGCCTGTTTTTTTTTCAAAAAATCTTAGATGAATTCTCTTAAATGAATCAAATCAGATAAGGTAACTATTTAATTATACAATTAGCACATTGCTGGTTTATTCACATGAAGAAGAACTTGTATTAGGTCTACATGAATACACAAGAACATACACAAATGTCTGTGAAATCATGTAGATATCGAGACCAAAAGCACCCAAGAAATAAACCTTAATCTACATAGGTGTTTATTTTCATACAAACTCAAATAGTTTAAGAAATAGACTTGTTAGATCTTCTTTCCCCCAATACTATTTTTCTTTTTCTTCTGATACAACAAGCAGCCTTTGTCCTTCTCGAAAAATTACTCGATGAAATTACTAGTACCGTATTATTAAAATGAAGAAACATCATATATCGGAAAAAGAAACTACTTTATACTAATTAATTAAATATATGCGTCACCTAGAAATATGATTATGCTGTACTAATTATGTTATCTGGCTATGTGGTATTCATGTTCTCTTCGGTTTATTTTTCATTGAAGAATGCGAACATGAAATTTGATTCGTCTGCATATGATATAGATGATGTTCTCTACAAGGTCTTCTTTTCTCTAATGGTTCACCTTAGTAGTTATCTATGGCAAAAATGAAAAATAGTTCGATTGGTAAAAATTAAACTTGAAATCAAGGATGGCGCCTGCTGATAGATTGAATATGTACTAGTTTAGTCAAACTTTCGTTCTTAAACAACTGTCTATGTATCTAGGCGGATATGTAGATAAATGTGCATGGGAATTGTCTATACGATATGTTCATGGCTAATTCTTTTCAACGTTAAAACTTTTAATCCAATTCATGTATAGATCCTAGAACAATCATAACGATTCGCTATCCGTGTAAAAACGACGTGAAAAGACTAATTATAATCAATTTTTATTATTCAGAAACGGGTATAGTCGATGCAGCAATTTACTTTTCAATACTATTGACTAAAACCAATTTCAGTTTATTTTTATTTTTATCCTTCCAGTCAATTACAAATCAAGCAAAAAAGTTGTTTCAAAACGAACTTGAATGGTTTAAAACGAATATCATGTGCATATCATCGAAGAATCAATCACTTCCCGTACAGCTGATTCTCAATGAGCAACGTTGGAATTATTTGAATTTTCAAGAAAATATTTTGTCAACAGTAAATCGGTACACGGAAAAGTGTATTGTAACTCTACTTCTTTCTTCGAGAACACATATTTCGTTCTTTCATACAAAACGAATTGCGATTATATTTCTTTTCTAGAAAAAAGAAGCAATCATTTTTAGGGCTAAAATCGAATTTTACGATATTCGACATCCATTGATGGAAAGAACCAAAAGCAATCGTTTCTAAGAGAAAATCAATAAAACTTTCATCATGTGCGATTTTACTAGATGAAAAAAGAAAAGAGATGATATAATTTCTTTCGAAAATATAATTAATATGAAATATTTCTTGTAAAGCAACATGAAGGAAACAGGAAATTGAAACACTATTTTACTTTCGACAGTCGGAAAACAATCAGACTGACACTTAAGTGTTGTATAGAATAGGACCTAAGAAACGTTTTCTCTGTGTTGGTTCATCGAGGAAAAAAATGCTCTATTTTCTATGCTATATGTTCCTACTCGCATCTAGTATTATGATAATCAAATTTCGATAAGATCTCTTTACCTATCATATGTGCCGGTTATACTATATTTTTTCAATAACTTTAGATAGAAAGAAGACAGAAAGGTTCGATTTTCACTGTTGGCAAATGAAAATGGAGACATATTGAATCATATAATATCGTTTTGTTGGCATGGATTTTTAAAGGTTTTCAATGAACCTATTTGAACACAAACTTTCTCATGAGGTGTCTGCAGTGAATTCTCAATTTTCAGGTGAGTATTAAAACCTTCGATGAAAGATATGCAAAACTGCAGACAGTTCGGCTATTTCGAATGAATTATTCAAAAACTATTGAAGTTCTAGTTGCCGTTGTAAGTGATTTTTCCAGCAATTTCAATGAAGAAATAAAGAACCATTGTTTTTCATACTCTGAAAATCGACTGAAGAAATTTTAGATGATTGTAACAGAAAATACATTATAAGATCTCCGTTATGACTGATTGACAGGCACATATGTCTTTAGCCTTATTGGGTTGATGTATATTCGAGTGAGTACTATATCCATATATAGATATCGATGTTACATAGAAAACGAGCTAATATACTGGAGAGAAAATAACGAAGAAGACACGGTACAATGAGAGAAGTGGAAACAGAGAGAACGAAAAAAGAAGTAACAATTGACAGAAATGCCACGTCGCATCCACGATATGCTTTATGACACACTTCGACATTTTCAGTAATTACATAACAAACGTGAGTTGTGTCATCCAAGACAAGGATGTAATGTCATTCATATGTAACAGGCATTATTGTCACAATAATGTCTAGGAAAATATATTAAGTCTAATTGAATGTTTCTTCATTTTCATTTGCCAACAGTGAAAATAGAACCTTTCTGTCTTCTTTCTATCAAAAGTTATTGAAAAAATATAGCATAACCGGCACATATGATAGATAAAGAGATCTTATCGAAATTTGATTATCATAATACTAGATGCGAGTAGGAACATATAGCATAGAACATAGAGCATTTTTTTTCCTCTATGAACCAACACAGAGAAAACGTTTCTTAGGTCCTATTCTATACAACACTTAAGTGTCAGTCTGATTATTTTCCGACTGTCGAAAGTAGTGGATATAACTGGATTTTATTAGAGAAGGAAATCATCCACCACTGATGAAAATTGATTATCAGTCAAAATCATTTCTTAGTGATTAGTAAAAAAACCGTAGACAATCGATAATGATCGATAACAAATCATTGATTCTTAATTAGTTGTGAATGAAAATCAATAAAAATCTTCGTTTCACTATAAAAAAAAGACCATAATTATTAGGTTTTCATCTTTTATTTACGTTTGAAATTGATAAAAATCATTTCTGGATTTGTTTTTGGTTAACTGTTTTTACATGAGTGATGGAATAAATTATCTATCTTAATATGTTTGTAGGCAAGAGAAAGATTCATTTTAAACGGGGTTGTATAACAGAATCAAATACATCTAAGTACTTGTGTTTCTATCGTGATCAAACTGTGGCGATCTTCTTATGTTGCACAATGAAGAATGCTACTTTACTTGAAATCTATATTTTTAGTTAATCAGGGAAGTGACGACTACTGCTTGTGGTCATCAAGTTACATACAAAGATATCTAAAGATTTTCATGGCTTCTTCAAAGTAAAAATACTGATGTATTGGAAAAATACATTCACCTAGCTTGAAAGTACAATGTTCTTTGAGAGTATTTGTAAAAAATACTGAAAGTGGTCTTCACGTACGATTAAGATAAACTACAAATGGCTATTCGTTACCGTTGTTGAGTTTTTCAGCTAATATAGAACCCTTTTGCGAAGATCCTGATGATGAAATTCACCGTTAAGATTTTACTTTTTAGATCTATCGATGTTTACTATTTGACCGAAAAATTCACTATCATTGCGATTTTGTAGTATACGTTTATTTTCGCATATAATGTATTTGCATTATCAGCTTAGACAGTCGTATATCATATTTCAAGTAAAAACAATGCATTCAGATGTTACTTAATGATGTTTCCTTTTATTCGTTGATTAACTAGGGATGAGTAGACTAGTTGAAGTATGCCTGCTCGAAGAACTGCCTTTTTAATTACAAAATAGAACGCATGTAAATTTAAATATTAAAAAGACTTCCGGTTCTTTTTTTAAACTCTAGCATTCAATGACGTCAAAGCGAAATAGTTACAGATATCATGCAATTTATGATTTTTTACTTCTTAAAAGTAATGATATTTTGGAACGTGATATGTACTGATCGTACATATTGCACGATCTTAATGTCAACATTATAATAGCATCTCATGATTACTAGACAGATCTCTTTTTAATTTCGTATTTAATGTAATGCTTGTTTCTGATTAGTTACATTGTTTCTTACATGTAAAGATAAAGTATATGAGCTATTTGTCATCAATCGAGTTTCTTTTTACATTGTAGAATTTGAAATTTTGACTCGACATTAGTAACTCTAAGTTCTAGAATTCACTGTTTCTAAAAAAAAGAACTGCGATTACGAAGTAAATACATACTTACTATGGCGAATAACTCTAGTGATCAATATCCAAGGTCAACATACAGTGATAAAATCTCTTTATCTCGTTCTGTTCGATTTAGACTTTAACTTCTATTTGAAATTCCATCTATCACATGCACTCTTTTCATTCTAGACTATTTTTTGATTGATCGAATTATACGGAATTCCTTACATCATCACACAATTATTCCTTTGAATACTTTTACACTCATGTTCAAGCTAATTGATGTTCCATTTCATCTACACTTCATTGTAATGGGAAAAGTTCGACTACAAAAATCCACTATTTGTCTCGCCTGGTGGTTAGCTGATCTTGGCTTTTATTATGCATGTTGTCTGCTAGTTGTGTGGACTTCAATTGAGCGACATATTTTTCTATTTCACAGTCAATGGTTGTCTACTCGAAGAAGACGTTTCTTTGTTCACTAGCTCCCATCGGGTACAAGCATTGTCTATTTAATTATGAAATGCACATCGGTTATATTCTTTCCACGTTGCATAGAAACATTGGACTATACATTATCAGTGTGTAGTGCTATTCCTTGTCATCCTACTTCACCATCTCTCGGTTTGTGGGAATCTAGTGAACACGGGTGTTTTCTTACTCTGCTCATTGCGATCTTTAATATTGGTATACTTATTCGCGTCGTACTACGAAAGCGTACTCGAAATCATGCGCTGAAAGGGAGTAGACATGGCAAGCTCACAATACAACTTTCATCAGTTTTTCTCATATTTAATTTACCACTGAAAGCAGCAGCTTTTATTCGAATTCTTGGCTCATCAGTCGAGCTAAGTACTACTGTGATGCCTTATTTCTTCTTTCTAATTCATTAGCTCATATTTCCTATGCTTTTCGTCTGTTTAAATTCATTACAAAATTTAAAAGGAACAATAAAGCAAATTCTTTGTATTTCACGTTGAGGTCAAGCCACGTTGGCATGGCTCTATTAATGGGAACAGTTCACTGAACAAGAAAAGACTGACAATTGAAAATCTATTTGAGCGAAGCAATATTGCACTATGGTTTGAGTTCATTGGTGTGACATCGATATGGATCAAATAGTTCATGACTTCATCAAATAACAATGTCGAAATACTATTCTTAAGTGTTTTCTTTGTAATCTTAAACTTAAATAAATTTTATCACATACAATCATGAATGCTGTATAGGAGTCCTGTGGTACCGACTTTGTCTCCTGTTTTTTTCGTAGTATTTTCCTTAGCGACAGCGAACGATGCGATAAGATTGACATACCTGTCAATTTTTTCATTCTATTTCTATACGTATCAAAATCTTTTTATGTATTCAGCACTGAACACACAAAATTCATAAAAGTCAAAGTTTGTCCAATGATCTGTGGTTTAATAAGCTGAACAAAATTTACTTTTTACCAATCAAATTACCAAGGTTGGATAAATTTGTCATGGAATATTCTGGGTTTTTGTTGACGTATGAATCTGCGCTTCCTTTTAGATTTTACTGAATGTTTCATTGAGCCACGTGAAAAAGGAGAACTAGATAGAATATCGAATTTTTTTGATTTCGGTTCGTTTCTCAGAAATACATCACTTAAAATATTCATCATCTTGACTAATAGACAAAATAATGAAAGCAAAATCTTTTATCTGAAAAATTTTACAATAGTGTACAATTTAGTTTTACTGCTTAGAAGTTCAGTAAAAATGTACGAATTTTTCTAGTAAATAAATGTCACGATGCTTTTTAACAATCGCTCATCGCCATATCCTTTACGAAGAATATTTAGTTTTCAAGGATTAAGATGAAAAATATACAACTGATATTCTATCATGAATTTATTTGATAAAAGATTTGTGTGCCTACCAAAGTATATATTCTCATTCTTTTAACGCCGCGTGTATGACACTGAAGGGATCGGATTTTACCTAGACATTTAATCTTCTTTATTTTCCGTACTGCGTATCGATCAAGCATCACATAGCACTATATATGAAACCAGTACCTGCAAACGGCCGGCCCAATTGGGACTTAAGACCAGTCGGTTAAAAATCCAGAACACTCCATTCCGATCTGAACCTTCCAGATCGATACGGCTAGCCGTCGTCAAAAAACTAGACCGTATTCCAACTATATCTAGCGCACTTTCATCAACACCCGCAACAAAAACCACAACCGCACAGACAGTTGCCAAAATCAAAGCATAACCCATAACCACATTGAACTAAACCAAAATCCAAAACCACATCGACAGCGAAAGTGACCCACGGCAAAAACCAGCTCCCACATCCACATTCAATTACACCCACCCAGCACGACACCGGAACCTACCCACACACTCAACTAAATCTGCACTCACATCCAAATTGATGACCACAACCGCCCACCTACCCACCTCCCCACACGCCGACACCCATATCCACAAACATATCCAAATCGAAACTCAGTCACATCCACTCACACCCCACACTCACGCCAACACCGATATCTACACGGACAGTCTCGCACACCCACTGTTATGTTTTTCTCTTTCTTTCTTTCGCTTATTCTCATTTTCATAATCATCTGATATCACTGAAACAGCAACGTGATGGTATGACTAAAGAACCGAACAAACGATTAACCTTCCCTCGCATCGAATCGAACCATGGACCTCCTGCTTTCCGAGCAGACGTATTAACCACTGTACTAGAAAGGAGTATGTACCATTCGTGTCGTCTTATGACCGGAGGCGAACAGCGGTTCATAGCACTTACATTAACACACAAGCATACCTACAGGGACACGCACCCATATGCAGCAAATCCCACACCCACACAGTCAGTCACCAACATGCATACCCACTGAGACGCACAGCTATAGCCATACCCCCCCCCCCCCCCGGCCTATCCGCAACAGCATTCGACACCTACCATATGGGTAGACACCCACATCCATTCAGTTCCTCGAATGCATATCTAGATAGTAAGCAACTCGATAAGAAAAGTGTGGAAATTTATGGCAAGATGAATTTACTTTTATCTATTCTTATGGGGATGCTCTTGTATAAAGTCTTTTATGAAACTGCTTTATTAGACTAAGTAAAATACTTGACTGTAGGATCCGTATAGTTCGACAGAGTCTGGTGTCATCTATGATCGGATACTCTGTTATATGAAAATGCTTTTTCTCACAGTTGTATTAGATTTTTCAAGAACGACAATATCGATGCAATAGAAACATAAAAAATAGAATAGATTTGGTTTAAAAGAAAGTTCTTTAACCTTCAATGTTAATAAAACAAGTACTTTGTGACATTATACATTTTGATTGGACCTTCATTTTTACGATTGTTGCAACTGCAAAAATATCGATTCGTTTCATGAACAGTAATCAAATGGCTTCATGTGTTTATCATTGTTGATACTAATCACATCAAAGTTTCCGAGTATGATTCATTTTAGTAACCGATAATGACAAATTTTTTCCTTTCTTACTTCCGAATATTCGATATTTATTTTAGCTGTCGAGTCTATCGATGAGTCATCGATGCTGAAGTACACCATAAATAATTGCAAAAATTCGATGTCATATTATATTTAAAAAGTTATCCATTATGTTGGTAATACCAAGTTTGATGCAAAGGGGAAAATGTCCGAAGAGAAATAATTTCGATGAAATGAGAAATGAATCTTTTGGTTTCTTTTGAATAAAGCAAACTTAAAATAAACAAATAGATAGATGACTGGGCCAATTTGAATATAATTTGAACAAAATCATTTGGCTTCTTTTACTACTACTAAGGCCAAGCATGTAAGCAGACTGTATGCATCGATAATAGTATCACTGTATCGTTTGTAAAAAGTTTCGATGCAATTCTGTATTGCTAGTGTTCGATAGTTCTATTTCGTTGATACTCTGCTTGACCATTTAGTCATTATCAATGTAACTGGTTTCTCTTTCAACTGCAAATAATTATTTCAATGTCACATTTTTGGCCGATTTCGTTGAGGTGGGTAATTCGTTCTGCTATGGTAGCCTTCAATAAGAAAAAATGTGAAAATATTTGTTTAACCGATCATTGCGTTGTTTCACCTTCGCATACGTTTTTCCTTTTCGACGTTTTCCTGTTTCGGCATCAGACTGTCAACATTATTTGAATAAATCATTATACTCCTGTTCAATAACGAGACGGTACTTTCTCTTAAAATAAGGCTCACATTAGATTTGAGCGGCGTCACATCGATACGGCTACTGAAGATTTGGGATGGTAGTCTACCTTAACGTCACTTTAGTCAATACGCTATGTACCCATTGACAAGTAAATGGTTAATACATATTTATTCATCCACTAATAAATATTAAATCATATATTAATAGATACTAGAAAGGAGTTATATATGTTAATATGATATACTTGTCTTCCTTTTATCTTCCAGTGTTTGAATTTGTCATTCAGAAAAACAAAATGATATGCTTCGTTCGAGAATCAAACCCAAGGCACGACCGCTGGTTAACTGGACCAGTGCTCATACGATTGAGCAAACGAAACACGGCTAAAATATCATATTTGTTTTTTCTGAATGAAAATGCAAACATCGAAAAATAAAAGGAAGAAAAGTATATCATATAAACATTGAATCATATAATCCACTTTAGAATTTCTGTAAAAACATTGAAAACAGAATAGCAAACGATTTCCCCGATAATTTGACAGTAACGGTAAATCTCAGAGGTGGATAGTACACTTCTGATCATTACATCCTTATTTATAAATCTACACCGAATCATGTTGATCTGCACCTTTTCATCCATGGGTCTGCATCTATAATTTCCTAAATAATGCTATTAGCAGTTTAGAATGCAACGTTTACGGTGATTCACCGCTTCATCGTTCCGCCGATAACAGTTCCAACCAGCCCACCAGTGACTGGGATAAACCAGTATAAGCCTGTATAAAGTTTATGCCTACTAATAATGGTTACCAGTGGAACGAATACCAATTAATTCTACAGTTGCATCCCTATTAGTAAGGGTCTCAAGAATCCAAGTAGCAGCCGCAAGTAGTCATGCAACGAACCCGAGTTCGCAGTTCGGGATTTGGGTTCAGGTTCGAATCCATTTCTAGTGTAGGTTCGATTTAAGCTTCTCACATTGAAAAATGGGGAAATGAGAAAATTATTTGCAGGAGTAAGCTCTCGTATCCGAATTTTTCAAAATTCGAACCAAACAGATTTAAACAAGACTCCTGATTAGTTCATGTTAATTGTGCTGGAATCCTTTTGCTATCGGTTTACTTTCAACTCTTATCGAATCTTCCACAATAGTTTCAATCGAGATCAAACCCGAACTCAGACTCAAACCCTATAGCCGAACCCGAGCCTTGCACCGAACCGGAACTCCACAAACCCAAACGTTTGGGTTCGTTGCATGCCTAGCAGCAAGTGTGATTTCTAAGTGTAGATATATTTCTTCATGACTGTAGTAGCTTATTAACTTCTGCACGCTAGCCATTAGGGATGCAACTGTCTACCAGCCACCGACCGCAGGTACCACGTTTATTTTAACATACAATCAATGCTTCAGCGATGTCACCGGTGGTCGGTGGCATCGGTGCATCCCTACTAGGGGTTTACCGAGTATTTCTCGGTTTTAGAGCTTTTCACAGAATTGAAATAAAAGTTGAAGCATAAGTCACACCAGTCTCGTTTACCTCTCATTTTCTAGAGAAATATTTTCTCTACAGCATCAAGTACTTCAAGATTTTTCCTCGTGCTGTATTTTCAAAATAAGATTTGATTTTGCAAAGAAATAGAAAACCAAATTTTTAGTCTCGGTACATCCCGAATCCCTACTAATCATTGTGAGACCAGAACTATGAGTCATGTATTTATACATTCGGTTATCTAAGTAGGACCTGAGAAAAGTTCGAAGAAGACATGTTCCAGTAGAAATATACTTAGTTATACTTGCTGCTCTTGAGTGGCTGTAGTATCTGATTAAAAAACCATAGAGTTTAAGATATATAGGTTTAGAGGTACTCTTAAAGATGTATAAAAGAAGACGAATAGGTGTACATAACACTCACCATGACATCTAAAAAAGACGTATCGATTTAGACATACAATATTAATACACGTAGAAAGGACGTAAACGCATATGAATTACAAGTATTATTAGATTTCAATCTATCGTTCCACACGGTAACTTTTATACGTCCTGGATTCTAATAAATACATATTTATTTTACTTTATTCACTTAACCAAAAAGGAAAGCAAATGTGACACCCACCCATATAAGATTTTTCACATGAATGCCAGTTTTATTCAGACATATTGACTTCGTTATGAAGAAATTTCCAGTTTTTTATAAAAACTAAATGAGAAAACATATGAGACGGTAGGGCTAAGTCAATTACACACCTGGAAGCTCAAGCTGAGAGTGAAAGAATCGGATTGTTTCAATCAGGACCTCGAAACGCTTCTTTCAAGAAAAAGAATTTTTGTGCTCCTCACTTCACTTTACAATGCTGTTTTTGTACTTGGTAAGAAATTTGTTCTCCGACAAGGGTTGGAATTTTCAGTGTTGGAAAAAAATGTAATGATTCAAAAATGATGGGAAAAAAACGGACTGTTTTAACAATAATATTTCTTGATTAATTCAGAAATTATTACTTAGCCTCAGGATGACTTTAGAGAGGTGGCACGTTCACTCTAAAAATATAGGCATATGTAAATTAGTATGCTTCTTGTCGTGCACTTTAATCTTAAGATTGAAAGTGGGCTTTTATTTAACAACTATGAAAAACAATGCAGATGTATGAAGTCTTCTAGCTAGATTCTGCTACTTTCTTAATATTGAATGCATTAATACTTCTGAGGGATTGTTTTTTCTCAGAACACGTATAAATACTATTTTTCACTTTTCAGATAATTTGCACGGAGAAATTAAAATTCTGTTATTATTTTCAAGACTCGCCTTACTTTATCAGAATGTCGGTAAACAATAACAAAAATCGACCATACGGTGGAGTACAGGCAAAAAATTTGGATGAGATTCCTCGAAAATATATTTGTGATTGGTGTAAATTATGTTTATTCTTCCCATATCAATTACTCTGTTGCGGAATTCTCTTGTGCCAATGGTGTTGTGAAAATGGATTGTCTAATGGGTAAACATTCATTTTCAATATGTAATTAAATATTCAATATGCATATTTAGAGAGCCATTCCAATGCCCATACTGTGATACACAGCAAGACAAAAAGAAAGTAAAATAGTTGTGTCGATTGACGAACTTATATTTATTTTGTGCAACAAAATCTAAAAGGAGTGCTGAAATGAGTAAATGTAAAAATTCATACCAGTTTATGTAAATAACATCTTATTAAAATATATGCTACTTATTGTAGTTACAGTTCTAGAGAATTAAGTGAAGAAATACTAAAAAATGTTGAAAAATCTATTTAAATGTGACTAGCAGTATCTTCAGATCTAGATCATATGGTTCACATCTTTATCCCACAGAGATTCGACTAGCATGTTTTTATTCATAGGCATTGGCTGACCGAGGTGTTGAACGTGAGTTAAAGGCAATCATTATCGAATGTTATGCATGTTCATGGAATGGAACTTATGTTGATTATCTAGTAATTAATCTGAAACCTAAACATTACATTCATATTGAGATTATGACTTTTCTATACCTAGTATCATCTAGAAATAGCACATGCATATAGAGAATGTATGGATTGTCATAAACATTTTTTTACCATAAATTCCTTTGAAGAACATCAACAAAAATTATGTGTTCATCGATGTATACCATGTGGACTGCCCGGCTGTATGAATTCGGTACTAGTCTTTTTCCTGAATTATCTGTCGGTCATCATGAATGATATTTTCATTTAGATAAAGGAGTGCGATATGAAAGCACACTATCTCACTGAGAAGCATCAATATCTACTAATTATGATTATTTCTGGAAGCTTGAATTTCAAACGAGGGCACAAAGAACGTGCAGATGTTCAAGAAAGTCTTACCCTTATGATATCAATCTGTGAAATTTTATTTGACGATTTTAAGCGCATACAAAATGACGAAGCTCAGATACAAATAAATCTTAAAGAAAATTCATTGAAAATAGAAGAATTGAAAAAATCTGATAGTGAAAATGATACAAGTATAAAGATATTGTGTGAGAGTCTAAATAGTGTACAAATACAAATGGAGAATATGAAAGAAAGCTTTCGAGAAGAGAGGCAAATTCTTACTTTGGACAACAATTCTACAACAATTCTTCGCTTCAACTATCCGAGTACATCTTTATTTTCGATTATATCTTCAAAATTCAGGACTTCAGAGTATGGATACATATTTGCACTTCGTCTGTGTTCAACCAAAGAATTGCAACAAGAATATTTATCGATTTTCATTAGTCTATATAATGGAGAGTATAGTAATCTTATTCCTTATCCTTTTTTATATCATATATATCTTGCTCTCTGGGATCAATCAAATCAACAACAGCATATTGTCCATGTGTTGAAGCCTGATCCGAATTCGCATGCGTTTATTCGACCTACTAGTGAAAAGAATGAAGAATATGCCATCCTGAAATTCTGTCCACTAGAATATCTTACGGATACAAAAAGGAATTTTGTTAAAGATGGACTATTTTTTATTAGAATATTTATCGATTTTTTGGATACTGGAATCTGCCCATTTTCATTAACAGATCATGCTGACGACAATATGGAATTTATGCCTAGCACAGAGATGGTAACGGACTAGTCACAACTCAATCAAGATTTTACACATATTAATCCAATCTAGAGAGCTGCCGGTTGCGTTTTTTATGGAACCGGTCGGGTTCACACTCGTGATATGTTTTACTAATATCTGGCATCGTCTGTGTATAAGAACAAGTGAAGAGTCAAGGTTTTAGCTATATTTTGGCTGTTCTCAGAGTAAAAGTTCATGTATAGTTATTTCTTGCTGTTCACTTGTTCAGCGTGCCATGTTTAATAAAATAAATCTCTTTACTAAACTGAGAAGAGCCTTATGTCAACCAAAAAGGAAATTGATAAATGAATTGATAAACAGAATTCTTCATTGAAGCTGAATGCACATCTGGTCTGAAGATCAATGTAGAATTGGTCCAGATCGGGCAGAAATTGATTTCTAGACCCCGGCTCGTTGATAAATCAAAATTTAGGTGCGAACCCAACAGGGTTTATAATAAACCACAGTATGTATAATAAATTCTGAAAATTACTTCACCATCAGCAGCTATATAGTCATGGTGATAAATGAACTTAGTAGGACTGTTCAGATACAACAACTCATTTCGACTGAACTGTCATACTTCGAAATTCAAGCTCCTATATGTAATATTTCAATGTTAGGTATAAACTACGAGAACGTAACCAGGATTACCAGATTTTCTAAAGTGGACAAAAATGTTCCGAATTCTTACTTTTTTCCGAATCACAATATTGTTCTATACTTTCACTTTATCATGATTTAATTATTAATTTTATAAGCTATTGTTGCTTCATCATTGTTTTGTAATTATTGTCTGAAAATCTACTGTATAGAGGCTGACACAGTATCATAGACACTCGCTTCGATCTAAAGTTTTCTTGAATCAGGTCGAATTTGATTGGGGTAGACAATATTTTCTATGTATGAACTAAATTTTATTTCTAAAAAAGGAGATAGTTTCATTTCCCGGTGAACCATGACATAATAGTAACTGGATTGTGTGACGAAATCAAAATTATAATCGATTTATATTCTTCAAGTCAATCGTAATTTTGATTCTATTGTTCAAAAATCTAATTATAATCTTCTATTATTATCTGCCATTTTTCAATGGATTATTTATTCTTACGAAATGTGTATCTAGTCACATGAATCATCCATAATCGGATTATGTGAATATAAAAGATATAGAATTATTTGCAGCTGAATTGTTCAAATTCGGAAGAATGCTGATATTCGTTGCACACTTTTATACATTCATTTTACTTCAAGAGGATCTGTTAAAAGAAAAAATATCATATGGTAAATTGGATTAAAAAAGTACTTGACTTTATGTTTAAACGATTGTTTTAAATTAGACATGTAGATACTACTTTCTATTGTTTTTTTTCCGTTAATGACACCATTTTGAAAAAAATGCTTCATAATAACGAATAAATTATTATATATGTTCTTCATTATGAATGAATTGTGTACGAGCTAAACATCTGCAATGGTTCAATTGGATCGGACAAAGAATCATGAATCACATAATCAACTTCAACATTGAGCTATTACGGGAACATGAAGTTTTTAGAGGAATATTTGGGTGTGGATGGTTCTTAATAGAAGATGTGCTCAAGCCTTCATGACCCAATGTCTACTTCAATTATTCTCAGTCGTTCCATCCTTTCGATTTCCAGCATACTAAGAGGGAACGCGAGTTAGAGAGTGGTTCTACATTCCAATGTGTACGTGAAATGTCATTGTTTAAAATAATGATCTTTTGCCGAATCATATCATTAAATAATCATAAAATATAAATAAATATGAAGCTTATCAGCGTCATGAGAACGAAACAATAATCAGGACGCATTTGACTTTAAAGAGAGATGCATGCATATGTTTATGCAGGTACGAAATCTGACTCTTCGTTTAGCATAAACGAATGAGTGTCCTCTATTGAAGCAAGCTGATTGGTATCCATCGATTATTCTATAATTTGACATTAATTTCAATGAATGCACTTACCTGACACATAATATGAATAACATGCGGATACAATCGTGTTTTTACCTACTGTTTTGTCTAGTTTTTCGATTTTTTTAGTAGTATGTATACGCAATAATAATTACCAGGTATTATATTCAATAAAAATGTGCTCAATATTGTTTGTTTATATTTCGTTCTTTATTTTTAATTTCTATTAATATACAACAGCATTTTTTCAAAAATAATCGAAGGATTCAAGTGAATTTAATAAACATGCACAACTCTGTTAGTAATGAAATTCGTTCTTCAAAGTCGAGTAGTCTTTCAAACAATACACCGACAGATAAAATAATCGAACATAAATCAACTAGTAAAATAGATGCACATAGAAAAAAAAGTGGCGCAGCATCAAACGAATTTGATGTTCTTCGTGTATTCGATGCATTTGTTAGTTCGTTGCGAGAACCTGATAACCGAAAATCATCTATCGGTACACAAGATTATATTGATGGCTATCAAGAATTGTTAAAGTAATTCAGCAATTGAAAACGTCATCATTTTGTCTCGGACTACTTAATAGATTTTGTGATCAACTTGGTTACGTATTCAAATTTGTTACAGAAGATGTTGTGGATAAATTAGAAATTTTGCAATTATTTGTTGATAAAGATAAAAAAGGCACGTCCCATTTTGATACAATACAAAAAGCAGTACAGTATGAAACTGAACATAATCTAATAAAAACCAATTCAAAAAATTTTACTCGTACTTTATTACGACTCCATCGTGCATCTCTATTTATTCTTGAATTTCTTCGTGATTTAAATGATCAACCATTGTCAGAAACAACAACGACAATTGCAACACGTTCCTACGATGCAACATTATATCATTATCGTAAGTCCTTTTAGAAATTTCCACACGTCTCTCAAACGGCTTGAATCATTAGAATTAAGTTCAGCATGTTTCAAATGGTGAGCAATATGATGATGAAATGAAAAAGGAATAGAATGATCAAAAGAAAAATATTATTATTATTTATTCTATTGATATTTATATCTCGAGAGTAGTTCTTCTAAATCCGTATACTTGAAATTAGTGCTAACATTGCTGCATCATTAGTAGACTCAGATACTTAACAACATTTCAGAGCCAAACTTTATTGTCATGAAAATATCAGAAAGTAAATTACTTCGAAGTAATCAAAAACAACTGACTGATAGCAACTAGGTAAAAATGATGGTTGCTCTCTCCGAATGAAAGCCAAACCAATACTATTGCTACATCCATATGCAGATGATCAAATTAAATGTACTTATCAAGCTTACATCCCAAAATACTCGTTGGAAGTTTCGAGTAATAGGGAACCTTACTATGTTATGAATTTTGTTGAATAAGTCTGATACTAAAAGTGAGGACTATAATTAGATTTAAAAATATGATCTTAGAATTATCTCGGTGAAATTAAAATGTGAAACACGATCTGTCACCGACTGAGGGAGCAGGGGAGTGGAAGGCAAATTTCTTTTCTTGTATACTTCGTAACACCTTTCAAACAGTCGTCAATAAAACTTTATAAAATGAACAATTAAAAAGATTGACATATATTAATCTTCATATTAGAGCATGTAAAACAATGTTTGTACATTTCTTTAGATAATTTTCTTATTCGTGGATCGGTTAAAGTTGGATTTCGAATGTTACCATCACGTCTACAATTAGATGAAACTATATTTCATGGTCATAAAAGTGAATTATTGAATCAATATAAAACATTTATAAAAGTAGTTCAACAAATCTATGATACGATTCAAGCATTTTATTCGGAAAACAATTATTTGGATTTGCCATAAGGTTAACAATTACGCCCCGCTCATAAATGAATCTTTATTTACTACAACAAGAAAATCGATGTCTTTTTCTTTTCTAATAAAAAAAAGATTCTTATCCCCTTTCATTTTTCAATTTCTATGCCACATTTTTCTCTCTTGCATGATTAAGTGTTACTCAATTGATAAATGAAGCTTAACGTTTTACAATATAATTCAAACGATAGGACAAGGATCTTTTTTCGCTGAAATCAACATGAAAAGACAAACTAACATGAAGGGTTTATGTTGGGATTGTTGGCATTATGAATCGATAAGTAAACGATTGAACACGACGGATATCGTTGTCATTCGTTTTGTTCAAATACTTCAGGTGACGATTCATTCTATTTTAACTATCGAAAAATATCACTTTGATTGCGTGATTAATCATTGTATAGACTTCCTCATTTAGTATACAGTTCAATCCAATATTTCAACGATACATTCATCAGATCAATCGGATGACTTGATAATAAAATGAGAAGAACATTAGATAGGTCGGATTAGATACCCAGCAACAGAACTCCGAATGGGCTGGGACGAAAGATTTCTCCCATAGGATCTTCAATGGGTTTTTCAATGATTATATATTGATATAAAAGATGACGCTCGTAAACATTCAGGAGAATCAATCTCATTTTTCGTTCTTATGTTTTATTGCAGCAATATTTTGAGTTCTAAAAACTGAAACTTTGGAAGTTTCGGTAATTTCCTATTTTCGGAAATCTGAATATACCTCAAATTCTGCAATATATTTGATAAGCAATAGAATTTTATATTGCATGAAAATTTTATGGGACGAGATGGGATGGGATGACTTTCAAATCTCATTCGAAGCTACGCCCAGCAAAGAGGACAAATTAATATACTATTGATAAATTAATTCTTGATCGTACTGTCTTCAGTAGAATTTTACGAATTTTTTCAATTTTCTATGAGACTTGTTCTATCCTATTTCTGAAATGTCGTTCACTAAGTAGCACAATTATCAAAAATCATATTTTTTGATATGGATGTTTGAATTCTTGAACAATATCTACTTTTAATATCATGTTATTGTCAGTCGATGATCTTGATAAGTTCATACCAAACAAAGAAAACCAAAGGGATAATGTTGGGAAAATTAATTGGCCTATGATTCTTGTCGATTAAAGTTATGAATCGATCTTCACATCATTCTTGAGATACATGATAAGTGTATAGTTTCATACCATCATCCTATGAAATCCTTATTTTCATATGTCAATACCAAAGAAAATAACTCGTTAATATATCGACTATTCATTAAAGATTACTAATAGAGAGAATTCTTTTGAGTATATAACATCGAACTAGTATTCATAAAGTTTCGAGGAAATGATCAACTAATACTTGGGCTCTCAATTTCATTCAATTTTCGTACTTGAAATGAACTTCTACGGATCATCGACTCCTGTAGATTAATATCTCAATAAAAGAGATAGTTCAAGAATTAAAAACAAACTGTTATCTTTGAATATTATCCTCCTTGATGGAAAATTATATCGAAACAAAAAACGATTACTATGTACGATAATATGAAAGATCTATTTATGAGACGAATAGAAAAGCGTAGTCTTTGTTGTGAATGAAATACATTCTTTTTTGTTTCTCCACCAAAGTAAGAATATAAAGATTATAGATGTTAAAAAGATAAATTGACTTGGCAGAATACATTTTTTCTCGTAAACGAGATCAAACAGACACTTGCACATCTGCAGCCAACTGTGTTAGATCGTTTTGAAGAGTAAATGGTTATTTCTTTGAGAGGTATGGTTACTCCATATTTTTAATTGTATAATTACCTCGTTTCGATTCATTCAAACATGAAAAAGAAATTCTATTTTTCATGAGAGCTACGTAGCCCTGAATTTTGTTTATGCTGTATCATTCAAGAACTTCAGAGAATTTTTATACTCTTCTTTTCAATTCATATGCTGAAGTTGTCGATCGAGACATCTTAGTTGATAGGATCTGAAAAGTATCTATTGATGCTTTATCCAGATTTTCTCTACAGAGTGGACGGGTTCGAAGTCTAGAGGGATACATATTTATTTTGGAATATAAGTTAAAATACAAACCTTGGAGTTGTGTTGAATAGAAATTTAATATCTATAATTTATAATTGATTCAAATACAATTGAAAAGTTTGCTTTGATTTAATCATTTAATTTTCATCTATTCATTCCTTTTACGACATTCATGATATGAAATTCAAACAAAAATTTTACACTATACAACATCAATCTATCTATATACGTATATATATGTATATAGAAAACAAGAAAGAGAAAACAAAAACACAATGATATTCACTCAAGATCAACAGAATTGGCTTCGGTTTCATCTTCCGTATAGATATTTTCAGCCTAAATGTCAACATAAATATATTTTAAAAAAATAGAAAGTATGATATTGATGTTAGTTACCATTTGCCAAACTTGCATTATATTATCTTCTGATACTGAACAAATGACCCATGGTTCATTTGGGTTCCATGAAAAATCTGAAATCTTAGCCGTATGCCCACCATGAATGAACTAGAAGAGAAAAAAATCATTTGTCTTCCTTTCCAATAATTAATTTCTTAGTCTTGCCAATAATTCTGGTGGACCATCTTCGGCATCATCACTAGTTTGTTCTTCACCAATTTTACTTGAAAAAAAAACAGTACGAATATAATGATATCAAACAAAATCATTAAGTATATCTACCTTAAATCCCAGACATGTAATCGTCGATCAGTACCACTTGAAGCAAGAATCGTTTCATTGTGATGTGACCATTGAACTTGAAATATTTCATCTTTATGAGATTCAAATGTGTGTAATTTTAATTTCAGATTTCGAAGATCCCAAAGTGCAACCGTCTAAATTAATTCATATTATTTATTTATTTATTTATTAGAAATAGAATAAAAACAAACAGAAAAAACATGATACAAACTTTATCAGCCGAACCAGTTGCAAGAATATATTCCGAAAATGGATTAAATGATAAACAATTAACTTCGGCACCATGTGCATCAACAACATGAGAAGGTTTCGAATAATTCGAAGAACGAGTATCCCAACTAAATCAAAAAACAACAACACAATACATAAACATAACTAAAATATGAAACTCAATGTACGTAGTTACTGATACGAAGAATAGAAAACTTCAAAAAAGATATTAGTGTTGTACGAAAATGTTTTAAATGCAGACTTTACGTAAGAACTCTAGGATTGAGATAGGAACTCTGATATGTCTACGATTGCTTGCAAGAAACAAACTATTTTTATACAGCCAGATTTGATATTGCTATTTCTTTTGCGACATTCTAAAGAAACTTAACTTCGGGTAACCAAATTTCAAGAAGAGAGTTCTTGTTTCATATGAGAATATTTTTCAATACATTGGCTATTTTCATCTTCACCCTAGTTCACTTTTAATTAAAATCGTAAAATTAATTTTCCTTAGCGATTTTTAGTTGTTTTCCTCAATAGAATATCGTTGTTGTGCAGCTCAAAAGCCGCTCACCATGTTTTGCTTTTTTCCTCTATGGATTTTATTTTTATTTCAAGAATCTAGACTAATCAAATTTCAATGATTCTATTAAATTCAAACATTTCAAACTTCAAATAGGCTCGAGATTATATATATTCATTTTTGTTTGAAAATCACTTACATCATTAATTTACAATCATCACCAACTGAACCGAAAAGTGTTTCATGAAATAAATGCCAAGCAACATCTTCAACTACAGCTTGATGTCCAGAAAAGATTGCTAATGGATCAACAAATTTTCCTTCTGTCGGTGGTTTTTCAATATTCCATAAACAAATAGTATGATCATCTGATGCGGATAAAATATGTCCAGTTGTATTTGGATTCCATGATAGACCATAACCTTCTTTTGTATGTCCACGAAGACGTAGTTCAGGACACATAGCAGCAGTTTGAGCCATTAATTGTTCTTTCGGTAGATTGGATAATTTTGTATAATTAAATATTAATACTTCCGCTGACGGAGATTTCGTGGCAATAAGCGATGGATTTTGTGGCATGTAACGAGCACGATTCACTTCACCATCATGATTTATTTTTAATTCAATTTCAATTTTAGCATTGAACAGACCAAAGCCACCGAATTCTAAGACGAAAAAAAACAACATTATTTCATAAGCTATTGAAATCATAGGAAATTACAAACATAATATGTATCCTACCTCCTCGTTCCGATTCAAATTGAGTCGATTCATTTGCTGTACTATCCTTTGGAATTTGTACACATGCGATCACTAAATGATTTTGTTCATCTGATGTGTGAGTACCAAGAATGAGTCGATGAACAGTGTACTCTTTACTATCCTCAGGTCTAAAATAGATTGCATCGTTAACAATATTTGAACAAAGAATAACATAGTCTAGCTTTTTAACACAACAGGCACTTTTTTACTTAATCTTTTGCGTATCAGTGACAATGAGTTTTACTCACAAACGTATGAGATAAAAATAAGCAAAAAAAACTAAATTTAATAACATTCTTCTCACAAAAGATACGATCATTATTTGCTTAACTAATTATTAGTGATGAGGCAAATTTTTAGTTTTCATAACGGAAAATCTTCAATCCTAAAGCATCGATGTTCGATCATTTTTCACAGGAAAACGAGTTGATTCAAGAACAAAACTAAACTCTCTGGTTCAATTTGATGTATTTTTCAGCAACTCATCTTAGAAATTATATGACTTCCTAACAAGACTTAAACAGCTCTTGGAATCGTATGCTAATTTATAGAACTCAAGTCGTCGATATCTTAGAAAGTGAGCGTTACAATCATTATAGAAACAAACGGGAGCATTTAGTATACGAAGAGATCTTTTTACAATAGTTACAGATTAGCTAAAGCTATATTTCACATTCATGAAGATTTACTTCAGCTTTGAAGTTCGCTTAGTGTGTAGCAAAGCAATCTTATCCTAAAAGTCTTTCGTAATGGAAGAAAACATAGCCTCATGCATAAACATCAGCGATTTGCTGTGTTCGTCCTTTTTATAAGACTACGAACATATTTCTTATCAACTAGCTACTAATGATAGATGTGCAACTGAATTTAATAAATGTGTAGAGAAAATTTTAATGTCTTTATTGCGAAGGGTGGTGAATGTCAAGGGTGGACATTACGAGTGATTAGTCCATTTTGGGGAGACATTTTTCTGCTTTTTCTAAGAACACAACCTTTGAAAACATGTTTTATGAGATCATGATCAACCCTCATCCATGCAAACATGCCCCACATCAGCAAGATTTTAAATACGTCACAAATGTTTCCGAGTGCGCGTAAACTGTATTTTTCTAAGACGATATGTTATCAACAATATTCTCCTATTCTTCTTCAAATGACGTCATCTTTCTGTTGTTAAGACTTGAAACCCTAGCTAATGGAGTGGTCTAGACTCTTGTGAAATTCAAATTTTGGACACGAAAATGCTGATAAAAAATAAAACAAAAGCTATAATTCTTCAATTCTGTCTTGGTGAGGATTTTACACACGGAAAACTTACTTAGTTACATGAGGCAACCATTGAATCGTTAGTGATGGCCATTCGAGCGCATGCGTCATAATTAAATCGTAGAGAAATGCCGAATTCTTTTTCCATATTTTATAATCATCATTGATTTGACGTTCTTCATTTAAAACATCATCAGCTAAAAAAGAATAATTTATGTAAATCAAATAACAAGCCCACTTATTTTCATTTTACTTACTATCTGTCATAGTAAATATTTAAAAAATTCAAAAGAAAACAGATTTTTATCTAGAATTGAAAGAAAATAGATACAAAAATGTTTAATTGTTTTATTCACTCTCGATGTGTTAATCGTGTTTTATATGTTATTAATGGTCTCATTTTTGCTATAACACGTATTAGTTTAGCTTCAACGAGATCGTCAATAACAGCATCAATAGTCTTGTAAGCTTGTGGATGTTCTTCGTATAGCAATTGTTTATCATCGCATACAACATGTGAGTCTAAACTTTCTGTTATTTTTAACTGATCAATATTTGGAAATTTTTCACTAAAATATTGCCGAGCTTTCGAACGTGACATAGCACGCCCAGCACCATGTGCTAATGAATAACCAGATGACTCTTGATTTTCATCAATAGATTCGACAAGATACGAATGTGTACCACGACTACCTGGAATGATGATACGACCTTTATCTGATGGTGCTGCACCTTTACGATGAACATGTACACGACATTGTTCAGATGGCAATTCTTTTAAGACAACATTGTTATGCCAAATGTCAACAAGACATTGTGGCGGACACATGTCACCGAGACAAGTGAGAAAACGTTGAGCTATTAAAGCTCGATTACGTTTTGCCCATGCACATGCTTCATCATGTTTATTCATATATGTTTCATAGGCATCGGTGCCTTTTTCAAGTCCACGCGTTTCATCGTTTCCTTTACCATAGTCGCGTAAGAATCTCTCGCCTAAACTACGACTACCCGAATGAACAAGTAGGTAAAGATATGCCGTTGACATATCATCATATTTCGTATCGTAAAGTTCTTCAATACGTTGTAATTCAACAAAATGATTACCGGCACCAATTGTTCCTAATTGTTCATTTTCGATGTAATCATTTGTAATTTTATCGACCAATGTTGGCCATTCGAGATTTGATTGAAGAAATTCTCGAATGATCTCATTTGACAAGTAATCGTCTAAGCCTTGCAATTGTTTTGTCCATTTCGTTAATTTTCGTTCATCATCTTCAGATATTGCACGTAATGATGTTCGAATAAAACTCATGCCGCAACCAATATCAGATCCGATTAATTCAGGATACACAACAGATGGTTCCGTAGCAACAACACAACCAATAGGCGTAGATTGTCCAACATGCAAATCAGGCATACCTTTGTAGTTTCAAAATAAATCAATAGTTGTGGAGTAGAAAATTTGTTTCAAATCTGTTTAGTACTTTTCTACTATTTCACAGAAAGCAAAAAATATTTTCTCGAACAAATGCAATAAAACATCATCTAGTTCATTGAATTAGAATCTAAATAGCAGACACATTAAAAAATCTATCCACTAGTTTAGAAATGTCGACCATAAGCAAACTAGTTGATAAATCTCTATTAGTCTTTCATTGTCAAAAGTATCTGTGGTAAAATAAATTGCAACAGAAAGAAAGTAATAGTGTTTCCAATATGCCGAACGTTTGATTTGATCGATCAGGTTTACCATTCACTGTGATAATGTAATGTGTTTCGGTAACTAGATGCCATTTGTAAGGCTATGACCGAAAACGAATTACTACGTGTATAAACAATTATTTCTAAATATCACATATATTTTTTCGAAATCACATCATAATACGTAAGAACTCTTATCTATTAATAGAAATCTTTTCGGAATCCGATTTTGTATGCCGTCAATAGTGTATTTAGCTACATGTAGATGTGTCCTTCACTGATAGCCTTAATGTCTACTCAGAAGAATTTGAGGAATATGAATGTCAATGTGTTAAAGAATGAATTTCTTTTTCTCTAGTAAAATCTCTGTATTCGCATTCCTTAATTAATCTCTAGACGAGAAAAATATGAGACACAAGTGTTGTAATGTATACCCCAAATATGTTTCACTTTTGGATACAATCGAGCCACATTCTTTAATTGATCCATGGCTGCTTCCTCAATTAGTGTTCTATTTGCAATAACTTTAATGGAAACGGATGATGGATCAATAGTTGAATTTGTTGACATCGTCGATGATGTATTAGCTACTGTATAGATATCACCACATGTAACAATTAATTTCGTGTCATTTGAAATTCTCGATAAATCGGATAGTAATTCTTCTCCCGTTGTTGCTAAAAATGCACGACGAACTTTAACACGAAATTTCGATGAAGATTGTCGAAGAACATCATCGAGTGTTTGTATAATAATGACACTCGATTTTCCGGATGGTTGAAGAGTAACTGTAACACGTACTTTTTTATTTGACGCCATTGAATATTTATCTGAAAAAGAAAACAAACCTTTACGAGAAGATTTCAATCGACTTCAAGCCATATCTCATACCGTTCTATGACTCAATATTAACGTGTACTTGATCTGTAGCTCGAAATATTCGACCTTACAAGTGATTTATGATATCATGATTGTGCGAAGTGAAATAGGAACTCACAAGATTCATAGAACTTTTGTAAAATCAGAATAAAAAAGTTCTCCTATGACAACTTGTGTTTTGATTTCATATAAAACATAATCAATCATTTTTAATTTTCTGATAAATTCGTCTATAAGAAAGATAGGAAAAATATTATCTTGTATGAACATATTTTTTAATTTTTTTTGAATCAGAAAAATCATTTCTTAATGATAATATACTCTTCTGTGCGTTCTAGGCTTTTATAATAAAAAGAGAAGAAAATAAACAAAGGTTTAAAAAAAAGAGACTAGGTTTTAATTGTACATGTCGTCTAAATGAGGTCCTGGCATTTGTAAATGATCAGGATTGGGCTCTTGGAATGGACTAAATAAAAATTTTCCGAAAAATAAAAGATTGATTTGAAGAAAATAAAAACTTACTCAAGGCCATACGGACCACGTTGAGGGCCTGGTGGTTGAAATCGAGCCATTGGTGGTCTAAAAGAGAAGATTAATTATTGGCAAATCTATAATTTAAATAATTGTACCGCATAGATGGTTGAAACATAGATGGATCCATGTTCATACCTAAAATAGATTAGTTTAATTTTAAAATTCTAATCTATTATACAAACAAACCTCCACCACGTGTAGTACGTCCAAATGGATCCAGATCTGAAGTGCCATATGCACCCGTACCATAACCACCAGGAATTGGTCCCCTGTGTTGACAAGAAAACAGTAGATTGATCATTTACTTTTGTAATACTCACCAACCACCAGCATATGGATGTGGACGTCGTCCTGCAGCTAATGGATCGATGAGAGGGTCGTCAGCCATCGGACGTCGACCACCAGTTGGCTGTTGATTTATTGAGCTACCTGTTCGTGTATTACTAGATGATGTACTATCGTTTGTAACATTGGAATCAGAACCTCCATTGGTCAAGGATTCGATCTTTTCATGAAATTCTTTTTTTAAATCATTCAAATTTTTATAAGCACTAATAATGAAGAGAAGGAAAAGAAAGAACGCATAGGGCTCAAACATAGATATAGATGTATCATACGATTGAAATTCCTTATAATTTTCATGTACATGGTCATTGACACTAAAATTAATTTCAACATGACGACCTTGTTTGTTACGCTAGAAAAGTCATGGATAGGAAAACGTTTCTATCATTCTCTATCATTCCATGTGAATTTACTTACAAATAAGTGAGCAAAGAAAACACCTTCAACATCGAATAATTTTAAATTATAACCAATATCGTTTTTTGTGTATTCCATTGTAATGGAATTATCAGGTCTTTGTTTCCAATCATTGGGTAATAGTTCTGTTTTCTAGGACGATCAAGTGAAACATTGTTTTTCATATTGTTCTGTTTCAACATTAAAAAAACTACCTGATTTCCATTCAATCGTTGAAAACCGTGTGAAATCAAACACCAATGAGTAAAGATAATGAGTGCATCATCTTTATTTTCGATTTGTGATTGATATGTATGAAAAAGTATTTCAAGAAAAGGATAAGACATAGTGAATTTTTGTCTCTGGAAAAAAAGATAAAACGTCAATGAATAGACAACAAAATTTCAGAATCAAACAAAGAAGTACGAAAGAATAATTGTCAGTTTTCATTGGTCAATGAACATCTATCCAATCTTCATCAAAGAGAAAGATGACGTTCCTATACGAGCAGTCCTGAAAAATGAAAATCGAACTTTGTGATTGTGCCAATACAGAATTTTGAAATCATTTGCCATGCGTCACCTTTTTTTATCTGACTAACTCTACCATATTCAGAGAGCGTCCAAGAGAAAGTCGAACATTTTTTCATACGGCCATACTCTCGAAAAAGCTGACCCCTACATTTTATGATTTGAAATGAAAGAGCAAGGTGAGAAATCTATGAATTCAAAATTATAGCTCATTGTGACTTACCGATGAAAAGTTAGGAATTATGCACTGAATGCGCCCTAAACGTGCTTCGAGAAACAAATTTCCTGTTTTTGCAAAATTCGATAGTTCAGTATTTGCTCATTTTTTCCAGTCAACGAACGCAATCTTCTCGAGTAACACACCGTTTGATAGAGCGAAATTTGCTGAACAAAACTGTTAACGCCACCATCTCATCAACTTTCATTATGTAGGTAATTAAATCAGGTTCAAAAATAAGTCAACCCTACTGTTTTGTTCTGGTTGTCGTGGCGTGTTCTTTTGTATTCTGAGGTGTATTTCTCTTCTATTCCTCATTACACCACACGTTTCTTGACCGATTTTGATAGATTACAGAAAGATCTATCGAATGAATAGAAAATAGTGGAAGTCAAACTTGTACACTGCGTGCATCCAACCGACAGAAGGTGTCTTCCCAGGTCGTTCGATCCAGAGCCCGGATCTAGGGGTGTCACTTTGGAGTTCCGTTCCCAAGAACGGGGAACACTGAAACCCCTACCCGGAACCCAAAGGAAACGGGATATTTCCGGCTTCTTCCTGCTGGATCCGGTGTATTTCTGGCCTGAAAAATCACCAGAACATGAATACAGTATTCTGGTCGGCATTAACCGTAACCAGAACCTGGATATTCAGGTCACTTCCAAAAACAGGAAATTTCATGGAAATAGCTCGGATCATGCAGGAACCTACGGAAAATATGGCAATTTTTACCCAAATCCAACCGGAAAACCCGATATTCCGATAAAGAAACAGCGGAAAACACTCGGAAACGACCGTCTTCGGACCAGATTTTTGAAGATTACATATCCTTGATAAATCAAGCCCTCACTAGAAAAATAAATCACATCAAATATAAAATTCTCATTTAAATCAATGCTAGGTACTATAATCAGTATTTTAAGAAAAATCACCTTTAAAACCCTTTGAAGGTCTTTTTTTCTAAATCCTCCACTTTGAGGATTTTTCAGATTTTTTGAGTGGAGTCGATAGAAAATCAAATTCTATGACTTTCTAGCGAAGAAAATTCTTTTTTATCTCATCACTAGATACTAAAATCAGTTTTTTACGAAGAAAGACCTTTAAAGAGCTTTAAAGGTCTTTTTCTTCTAATCACTTCAGTTTAAGGGCTGTGCCGATCGAATGGATACGTTGTCAAACTTGTATGGATTTGCAGGAAAATTTTAGATGCGTTAGTAAGAGTGTTATTGTTTACAGTGCATTAGTGTGCATTTCAAGTCTCTGTGATAAAAATTTATAAATCGTTACTCAATTTGAGATCTTTGAAGGGTCACTTACCGTGATTGAAGATCGGCAAAGTCTCAAAACACTGCTGTTTAACATGTGTGCTGTCATTACACATAGCCTTTTCGGTTTTCAAAAGTCTACAAATCTGATTTTCATGTGTTCCGACCTAAAATTCCCAATTTTGCGACAAAAACATTTTCGGAGAAAAAGTTTTAGTGTTTAACTTGAAGTTTATTTGTTCCCAGTGAATCTTCTGGTGTTGCCCGACGCTTTTAAAAAAAGAAGCCAAAAGTTAGCTTCTAAATACCGAAAGCTTTGCTTAGTAAGTCGGAGTATTATAGCGCTGTGTGGGAAACGACCAGTTTTATTTTCGTGAGCTTAGCGGGAACGGTCAGATCTGGGCCGTGACCAGTCTCGATGGGAAAATTGTTTTATTCGTTACCGGTATCCTTTCCGGAAACTGTCGGATCTTGAGTGTATGCGGTCCGGGCTTGGAAACGGTCTTTTCCGTCGACAGAACTTGTGTAGGAAACGGGAGCCGTATCCGTGGATACATTGTGGTGTCCGGAATCGGTGAGAAGTAAGTTGGAACCGATTTAGGAAACCCGCTTCCGGAAATCGAGGGAACGACACTGGATCCAGCTTGTTCCCGCCGTACGTTTTCGACCTGGGTTACTGCTATCTTAAAAATCATATTTTTCATTATTTTTCAATATTTTTTTGCACATGACAATTGTAAATTGTTTCTCAATTAGGACTTCATTTCATATCTATTTTTCAGCGTTGAAAACGGCATCAAACAGACTGATCAATATTTTTGAAAGTCATCTATGTCGGGAGATTTGCTGTTACTTTAGAATGCATCCCTTATAGGAAATGCTTCCCAATAACAGTCATTTCACATAGCCCACAAGTTAAAATACATAATCGACATTGTGAGACATCACTTAATTCAAGATATATCCCAGAAGGAAGAATGTTTGGAATTTTGGCGCAACCCATTTTCGAAAATATATGGGACCACTAATATTTTATGAGCTTTTTTCTCGAAGGTCGTGAAAATATATATCCAAAAATATGCAACTTCTGGAGTCGATTTCTCATAAAAAGTTTGATCGATTGAGCTGAAATTCTTTGTAAAGGTATAACTCAATCAGATGTTCTCAGAATATTATTTCCAACTTGCATGGTCTACAAGTTTTTCATTTTCCATCAGTGATCCAAAATTGCAAAAAAAATTCACATTTTTGACAATTTTAGTACCTCATTACTCACTCTTGAAAAAAGATAGAATTTTAAAATTTTCACTGAAATTAGAGCTTAGAGAAACACATCTGTCCCAAAAATTTTAGTACTACAGACTCTTTCGTTCAGTCAATAGAATGTTCTCAAAAATCGACATTTTGTTGAAAATCGTGATGTTCAAACAAGGTTTTCCTCCAAGCCGTGCGGTAGATTGAGGTCAGATTTGCGAAATTAGGAGGAAGGTACAGAAGATGTGTAACTCCATGAGAAAACCAGTGTGGGTAGGAGAAAACAAGACCCAGTAGAGTGCAGCTTTTTGGAGTCGGAAAGAACTTGCATAGGGCATTAGCAGAATTGAATCATCTGTTTTATTGGATATCATAAACTTTCAAGTGTCGAAATGTACTTGGTGAAAAGCAGGCGGCTTTTGATCGTCAAGGGTAATACTAATATGAGGCAGTTAGAAAAGCAAGGTAAACGAAACGGATCGCGTAAACCTATGGATGATTATAAGGAAGAGAAAAATTCAAATGCGAGTTCGTTTTCCTTTCGTGGGATCCTGAATGAAACAGCCGAAGCATATCTGTGGGATAAGCAACGTCTATGTAAATGATCTGTTATCAATGGTAATCTGGAACATGAAGTCTTTATGTTTAGGCGCTATACATGGCCAATTTCGGTTTTTCAGGATTATCATATCATTTTTCTGAAAGGAAATCTTTCGCTAGTGAATGAATTCTGTTGTTGGTTTATCACTGCATCGCCGGAATAAGGTTTTAGCCGCTCTAATACTAGCTTAAGAGATGATAGAAGTACTAACACAATACTATACTGTATCGTTCTGAGTTCTAATTCTTGAACTTTCTACAAAGGGGAAAATATCAGAAGTGTAGGCTATTGACAATGTTATTTCCGATTCAGGATTTGAGTTTTGAGTGAAGTTCTAGGAAGCCACAAGTAGGTGCGCCTTCTCTGTTTTGAGATCCGAGGACAGGATTTGTTTTTCCACAAAATTAGAGACTGATTGCGTTTGTATATCGCAGCATATTAGAAAAGTATTTGAAAGTAAACGTCCGATGGGTTCCTCGCTTTTAACAACTCACTTCAACAGGGGTGTACCAACCAGAGGGAGAGCGTGGGGGGCGGGGGGCGTTAAGCCCCACTGCTTTTGAAAATTTTGTGCTTTGAGACAAAAAAATTGAAAAAAAGCTGTTTTCTGGGGACTTTAGTTGCTGAATTGATATGAATAAAGACCTAATGCCACCCTGCTTTTGAAATACTGAGATGGGAGGGGGGGGCGTTGTAACCTCCCTCCGCTACCCTGCTCTCGAGACTTCGGTACGGCCCTGCACATCAAGAAGCGCGATTACTCAAATTTCTCTTTCAAACGCATTTTTTTCTATCTAGAAATAAAAAATGCAGTGGTTCGATTACCGGCAAATTCATAATTCGGAAGTTAATGCAGCAAACAATGCAATAGATCTACTTTTCCATGAAGGTTGCTATAGCTATTGTACTTAGGGCATCGATGAAGAATCTGGCCAAAAGAAGGACCTGCGAGTTAATTTTCCCCCATAACACAAAAGGTATCCCCGCTTTCAGGCATTCTGTAGATCATTTCGAGTTTTGTAATGACTCGTCCTCTTCATCCATGATCGCTTAGATAATATTATCAGAACGATATTTATTCGTTGACTTGAATTTAACACGTAGGAACGCCTATTCGATTAAGTTCTTGATGCGAATTATCCAATACGCGTCTGTTTCTGCATACGCGTGGATATGAGAAACTGGTTATCTTCTCTGTGTCTAGATGAAAGATTCTCTTTCAGCTTATGAGTGGAAATTCTATGTCAAGACCGTTCGCTCAGAACGCTGTTAGACTGAATGTCGCGATTCCTATCGAAAATTGAATTTTCACCAAGTTTTTAAGCACTACTTCAGTAATCGCGTAAATTGAGCTTTTACTCAAAGTAGATTTTCTCCTACTGTGCCTATATAACAAAATTCAGACCTCTATTGCGTATGATTTCTGCGATGTAGTGAGTCAAAGCCAGAAATCATCATTTTCCTCTTCAGTCCAAACCTTAGATTTCAAAGTAATTTAACCAATTCAGCTAAAAACTTTATTTTCCACACAATGGGTCGTTATTTGTACTTGACAGGAGATTTAGCTTAAGCCACTTAAACGATGTGTCATATTTTCAGTCTATGAGGCGAGTACATTGGTATAACATATTTCACGGAGTAAGAAAAATCTCAGCAGACAGTTATTTACTTCAGAATCCATAACGTATTTCTATTTCATGCCTTTTCCCATCTTCAAGATGGCGTAGCATAGGCAAAAAGTAAATTTTAAGGTGAATTTAAATTATTTTTAGTTTATAAGCGAATGCTGAATCCATAGTCTGCTTAATATAATTTTTTCATGCTGACAAATACATCTCAGCTGCATTTCATGCACGTCATCAATTGCATTTCCTAACCTCTAAAGTGAACAATTCAATTCTTTTAGATACATTCATAAAACAATCTTGAACATTCCTATCGAACTGAACCAATATGCAATATATTACAACTACAATATTAGAGGGAAAAAATCATATTCCCCGAATATTGAACCTCATCACATGTCAAATCACCTTATCGCAGGTCATATATTATCTTGATTTGTATCTTTGAACGTTTTAGAAAAAGTATCAATCCAAAACTGATTCGTGCCATGGCAAAGCTAAAAGTGAGGATCTTTTTGTTCAGAGATGATTGCATACCCCTGTTGAACTAAAAATTGTCATGCTGGGTGAAATGTTCATACTGAAACCATCAAAACTTTAGAAGATTCTGAGTCTTCTATTTTGCCTCTCAGTTCACAAGATATTAGGAAGGTCTTTGTATTTTCTTTCAAAAAAGCAATATTTGTTTTTACTCGAAAATATGTGACATCTATCGATCTTTCAAGTATTGCATGCTTTTAATAATGAACTATCCGCATTTTTGAAACTATTAAAGTGAACTAAAGTTTAACTTCAATCGTAAAACAACATTTCACATAATTAACTATAAGCTCTCTGTTGTAATTTCCATGGATATATCTGTTGATAAAATATCAAGTTTTTCAATTACAAACCGTTTTGAAACGTAAAAATGACAGCAAAACCTTTTGAAGCGAAGTTAAGAAAGACAAAAATGGATTGTAAACAGGAAACGAAAACTGAAAAATCATTCACTGAAAGCACTTATTTTAATGCTTTGAGTTCTTTGAATGCTTTAGCATTTTGAGTTTTGAAACTGTAAAGAGAGAAAATATTTAATACGACGATGGCTCTGTCGACCATTCATATTCAGATAAGGGGCGAAAAAGATGCGAAAAATAAATTTTTTTCGTCATCATCGTTGTTCTCATGGTACAGTTCAAAAACTCCATTTTCTACCCAGGTCGATCAAAACGGTATCGTTTACGATCCGAATACGCACGGAAAATGTTGTTAAAACGCAGTATTTACGGTAAGAAACGGGATCAATACGGTTCACTTTCGGGCCGTAACAGACCGTATTATCTGGCGCAGAAATACGCACCGTTTTGCATCCGTCTCGTAAGCAGACCGTATATTGATAAAAAACGATGCGTTACAGGGTGCCCATTAACGGACCGTTTTTGCAACGATAAATTATTCGAAATTAGCAATTACGGAGGTCAAGCGTTACGGCCGTCCTGTGTCCGCAGAAAAAGTTTTGCGACAAAGACGCGACTTTCAAAAGGCATAGTATTTTAAAGTGAAGGAATAAGGGTGATAACAGTGCCCAGCCCGTGTTTTATGACTAACTTCACTCAGGTGTAGCGAAGCCTACCTGGGTTTTCTTGCAAAGATCAGTTGGGATACCCATCAGGGGTACTCTAGTGTGCAGTAATATAGTTCCATCAATTTAAATTCCCGATGAAGAGACTAAGTTACATTGAAAGTTAACAAAAATTTAGCATAGAAACTACAGCATGGTATCCTCTCTGTCTTTACACATTCCTGCACAACTAAACTAAATATCACATAGAATGTGTAAGGACAACATAGAACGATTACGGCCCGTAAACCGAAAGATTACACGCCGCTTTCTTAGTAGTCTGAAGAACCCTCTTAATTAGCTCTTTGGTGCTTTGGTATCCCCAGTCGCTTGCGTTATTCATTCCCTTATGCGAGAAAGTACATTAATACTTTGGAGATATTTTTGGCGAGAAGGTCAGAAAAAAGACCGTATGCGGTCTGGTTTACGTAACGTTCAGCGCTCTTCGGTAACTGCTCCGTAAGCGTTCCGTAACTTATACGTTAGTATTCCGTAAACCGATGCTCGTAATCGAAATTCTACGGAATGCCGTAAACATGCCGTTTGGTATTCGTTCACCGCCGTATACGGACCGTTCTGTACGATCTGGGTAGTCGTAACATTTTGACTTTACATTTGCTAGAAGAAATCGAATGGCAGAGATCGTTACACAAATAATGAGCATCCCTACGGAAATATATTAGCGCTCAGCTTTGAAGAACAAAATCATATGTTGTAACTGGGTTTCGGAAACATTTATTTAGGAACTTGATATTAGTTAAAGCCATAAAAGCTTTCAGATCACTATGCATGCTTTGTGATTTTTGCCCTTTATCATTCAGAGAAATCAATTAAACTATACTTGTATGAAGGCAAATATTAAGGAGAACATTTCTCGATTCTTCTTCTTTATTAATGTTGATTTTTGACACGGTAGTATGATGTTTTGAGAGTTACTAAAATCCTCGAAGTAATTGTTATTAGAAAAATTGAAGCCATAAACAGCACATGGCATCCATCAGTCGACTTGAAGCACAATGGTCCTGTAGAAACGAATGTTCTCAAGACATTCAACACTCTTGAAATTTGAAGATACGCAAGCCCAATCTTTGTAATCCGATAGTTTAGCTGGAAAATCAAAATTAAACATATGATTGACAATGCTATCAGCCTGTTCGTCACTTAATGCAATCCAATCTTTACGAGAGTGATCACCAATTTCCTTTACGAAATGATCGCGATCTTCATCTTCTTCTAAAAAGATATCAATCACTATTAGAGCACCAGCTTGCCGAAGGATACGACGAATTTCAGACAAGAGAGCTTCTTTCTCCGTGTCTTGAAGATGATGGATTGCAAGCGATGAGAAAACAAGATCATAGGTCGCATCTGGTACTTTTTTAACAAAACTCAGCATGTCACTTACGATGAACGAAACGGCCGTGTCGGTTGATACTACTTTTCGAACATTTTTTTCTCCTATTTCCATAGCCTGCACAGACAGGTCAACACCAGTATAACTGGAAACTCGCGGCCATATACCATTTTTAGCTAATGATCGCGAAAAATAATCCACGTCACCACAACCGAGATCGAGGATTGAGAATCGATTCTAAAATGAAAATCCTTAGCGAAAATTTATAATCGAGTGTACAGATTCTTACGAGAAATCGATTTTCGATGCATGCCGGTATTTGTGAGTACAGTTTTGTATGTTGATTGTAATTTTCATTTAGAACGACCTGATAAGTTTCCCAATTCTTCTGGAATATGGTATCCTTTTCAATTGTTTTAGATGATGGTAATCCATCCATTATTATTGGAACAGATCGATATGAGTAATAGTCTAGGTTAAAATATTTCAAGCAATCAACAATCTAAAAAAAAAGAAAGCAGATAAAATCGAATAACAGAAGAGGAGAGTTGAAGCAGCACCAAAACAAAGTTATTTACGTATCCATCAGTTTGTTTGTGACGCAGAATCCATTTCATTCCTTTTTCTTCTTCTTTACTACATTTCGGTGAAATGAAAAAGGATGTGCTTGAGAATGATGTGAAGCTAGCTCCCTAAAGCAATACTAATGATTGAAATCATTCGGAGCGCGCATAGTTCACAGAGTTTCTTCTGCTGTTCTCTATTCATGGCAAAGGGTACATGAAGCCATTAATTCAGCAATCAATACTCATGTGATACCCATGTAGCTGAAATCACGAAGCGGAGAGTTCTGGAAAATAAAGAGAAGCGTAACTGGGTGAGAGTGAGTGTTTGCATCAGTGTTGCTGTGGGCTGGAGTCCTTATTGGTCGTCTCAGTGAGAACAGCCACAGCCACACACACTGACATTCTATTCTCGGCAATCACGATACAGTCGAGGCAGTTCGATGATACTTGCTTGAACTTGTGCGAAACGAATTCTACGACGATTAAGATGCAACTACATAGCAGCGAACTAGTTACCGATCAAATTGAAGATTGGCTGTATTTTGTTGATTTTTCATCTAAAGATAATAATAGCGTGATGGAATTTGAACTCTTGTTAGATTGTTCTTTTATAAAATTCTCATTAAAAATAGACGACCATTCAAAATAATAATTATGACTACCATATTCTCTACTTACTTTTCTGTACAATCAGGCTCATACGAAGAATCGCGCACAAATCTACTTTGTGTCAATTTAGTTATTGTTTCAATCAATCTAGTTAAACAATCTATTTCTTTCTCAACGAAAAGAATCTGTGAAAGATAAAAGAAATGAGGATTCAACTTTTCACAATTAAAACAAAAAGCATCCTCTTTTGCGATTTTATCTTTCATTTGAAAATCTTCTGAATAACCTGCGACAGAGGAGAGTTCAAAAAAACAACAACAGGGATGCAATATACTTCTAACAATATAATTTGTCATCCCACGTGGTTTAATTTATTATTTTATATCATGTAATTATTCTTCCCAACTCAATTAATTTCTTCATCTGTTAGAAAATTATTAATTAAGAAGGGATCGATTTATTGTTGTTATTGGAGCAACAATCAATTAATTCAACCATGTAATAGGTACAATATTTAATTGTTGTGCGATTGAATTCGATGTTCAAATTGTCCCAGAATGATTTACTTGTTGAAGGCGAGCATATTTGCTGGTTATTCATCTGATTTGCATTATTCAATAGCTAGTTTTTAATTAATTGGTCGAGATGCGGCTGAAAAATGTGTTTTCGCTACATCAAAGTTGATATGTGTTTCGTAACTGTTCAATTCAACGATTCAATCAAAAAATCAGCTATCAATTTGATGATTTCCGCAAGTAGTTATCATGGTGAAAATTTTCCAGATTCGTTATGCATAGCGACACTGCTCATATCTATTTTTGACAAATGTCAGTTGGAAAAAAATACTTTCTTATATCAAAATTACTTACTAACTACTGCAATTGTATTTACTTGATTTAAACAAGCTTAATATTAGTAATATTTTTTCCAATCTCAATTTGTATGGTTTTTGCTGACATCTGATAAATTGATATCTATAAATTCGTATAATCAGAAAGTTGAAGCAGTTAGATAGAAAAACTCAAGTTCGACATAAACATCATATAAATAATGCAAGTTGCCGTGATTATAGTTTCTATACGTATTCGAGAATATAAAAATCTGTTCATGAAAGTAGAATAATAAAAAAAGAAGAAACTTTAGAAACAACCTCATCATTCAAACACATAATGGATGAACATGTAAAACTAAGACTATGAGAAATAAATATAACGATTCTTGAGTTGATGATGCAAAAGAATACCCAACTCCTATCTGTACACTCTTTAGATAGAGAGAAGAGGATGAGAGGAAGAGAGTATATATATGCATATCGATATCGATATATCTATCGTTAATAAATAGAAGAACGAACCATGGATATGGGACATGATGAATAAAGAATAGAGACACATAGTAACTCAGCAGCGTTATACATAGAGAAAGCGTAATCAATATGATGAGTGAAAGATAAACAATAAAGTAATTAGTGATATATCAACACAAAGCAAAGATATTCACCATGAGGCAACAATCGATGACAATGTGAGGTCGAATAGTATGCGTAAGATATGAGATTATACAATAGGTGATAGTATTATATAGTCCGTAATAAGCTTGAACGGGAGTGTTACAATAAATCGATTCTTAAGACGTGCTCTCTGGTTCGATGATTGATATTTTTTACAAATACGATTATCGATTGAAGATTATCAGTTTAGTTGAGCGGTGTATCATAATTTCTGTAGAAGATCTGGTGATAGCATATTGTACCAGATCAAAATAATCAGAAGTGAATGGAAAACGGTCATAGCAGAATCGTATCATGTCCCGAAAAGGAAAGCGTCCTATCTGTGATCAGACACTAGTCGACGATCTTGACCTCTTTCTTTCCAGATTCTTGCTTTTCTTGATTATCAGACAAGATTCTTTTTCTATTCCTTTCATACAAGATTCTTGTCTGAAAAAACAGATCTTGACTTTCTGGCAAGATTCGTGTGGATACAATCTTGGCTGGAGAAGCAAGAAATATCGTCAGGCAAGATTCTTGTGTTCTAGTATTCTTGACTGACTCTTGCATTCTTGCAATTCTCGACCGATTCTTGTATTCTTGCGACTTTTGACTGATTCTTTTCTTCTTGTCATTCTTCCATGATTCTTATGTAATACAAATTGATTCGATCCAAGCATCAATACCATTTCCCCGTATAATTACTATTTTATTGTATTTTCGAGTTTCAACCATTATACAAAAATTAAAAGACAATTGCAATTACAATAAAATACACAAGTAGTTTACATCACGTACAAAGAAAAGAGGGATGTTTAACAAAAGCAAGAAAAAACATACGCACAAAGTAGTCGAATAATTTTATCGATTTAACAAATACCTGCCTGTTACAGTTCTTCACCGCTTCCCCGTCATTATCTTCATCATCATGCTAAGCTTGTACCTGTGCAGTTGTGATCTTAGTTCTTCTTGTTGATGCATTTATTTTTAAAGTTACTTTCTTCAAGTATAATCAGCGTGGATACGTCTCCTACACAACGGACTCATTCGTATGCAATGTCTAGGTAAAATATACGTATCCAAGCTGAACAAAGATGTGAAAAATAAATCCAAACATTACTGATGCTTCAAAAACGTCCGTAAATTATTTTCTGACGTTTTTTTTAGAAAGTTTTACAATATTATTTTTCCAAAAGTAGGAATAAGTCAGTTGAATGGGAATAAGAATCACACTGATTATGGCACATCAGCAATTATATATTTATTTTCTCAACTATTTATACGAATATGATTGTCGTCAATGTATATAACTTTATTCATTTTGAATTATTTTGTACTAGAAAACTTGCGAATCTATTAAGATGAGAAAATTTTGTCTTTAGGGATGGAACTTAACTGTTTGATTTCTATGCCAAAAAAAAGAAGAAGCAGCATATTAGAATTTTGAATTAATAAATTCATTCTAAAGCGATATTTTTTTCTAATAGAAAACGTCGAGAAGAAAGAATCATAGAGAACATGCATCCATGTGGATATCAAGTAGCATACTTAGGGAAGGTTAAAGTTAATGTATTAATCCAGATTATGTTAACTCAGACAATAAAAACAAATGCCGTTGAAACACCGCGTTCTGTATGGTTTCCAGAGACAAACATACTTTTAATGAGATTGAAGAATCTATAAATACGAAATTTCTCTGAGATAGTCGAATACAGACTAGGCTTGCTTTATCTTCCTGTATCGATTCATGAAAAACGAATGTTCACTCTCGTCCGCCGAAGAAATGCTTTCTGAGAAAGAGTCTCAAGCTAAAACTATTTTATATAGTATAGTTTTCAATACTGTTAAATAGCTTACGATCAAGATTTTTACATCGTCGCTCTATATAGAACGTGACAGACACGATAGGTATACTACTGTTGGGGAGATATTATTCTTAGAACCTTTCAAAATCTGGACACAAAAAAAGAGAAGATAAACAGATTCTGGATATCCTTGTAGATAAAAATGAATAAGTAGCGTTCAAACGTCTACATTTATAACTAGAGATGTACAAACACAAATCGATATTCTTGTCTCTATTCTTTCCAGATTCTTTTTTTCTGAGAAATCTGTCAAGATTCTCTTTAGTCTTGAAGTTCAACCAAGACTCTTTCTATCGATGAAAGAAAAATATGAAGAGTCTTACCAGAATTGCAAGAGGAATATCTTTCAGCCATTTTTTAAGATATATAAAAATGATTAACACTCATTCTATCGTGCATTCGTTCAAACAATGCTAAACTGTTAACACGATGAAATGCATAAGAACTATTGAAATTTGTTACGATTCCTATACGTTGCAAATTAAGGATAAGTGCATATTAATATGTTATGATGAAATTTATTGGTTTATTTAGCTTTTTCTATGGCTCTAAATGATGAAAGTCGCGAAGAAGAATCTTAGTAGTGATTAGTTCCTGAATATTTCAATAGATTTATTTTATTTTCTTGAAACACGGCCATTTCTCAATTTAAATTACGATTTCGTAGCTGCTCTTGTTCGCAATTTTTGTTTTATCGTTACTTGTAGTATTGTATACTTTTTGTCATATATCTAAGATCTTGAAATGAAATGTGCCATCGTAGCGCTCTCTTTTTAAAATTTTTATTGTGAAAACTTTTTACTAATAATAAAGATGATGAAGATGAATCTAAATATAATAGACGCATACTGACTCAAAAAACAATATAAAAATCTGATCAGATTATCCAAGAAAAAAAACGTAGACTATAATAAAAAGAATCAGTCTAGGATTTCAAGAAGTGCAAGATTCTTTCCAGATTAGCGCTTTCTTGCCTAGCCATCCAAGATTCTTTCTACCAGATTCTTGTCTGATTGACAAGATCTTGTAAATCTGACAAGAAACTTGCATAGAAGATATTGAACAAGAATCTTGACAGATTTCTCAGCAGAAAAAGAATCTGGAAAGAATATAGACAAGAATATCGAATTTTGAAGACATCACTTTGTATTTTTCTTGAAGATCTTATAAGAATCTTTCAAAAGAAAAGAAGATAAAACTTGTCTGCATTCCAAGAAATTTAAAATATCTTATACCTCTTGTTAGATTCTTATTTTTCTGATCAATCAGACAAGACTCTGTTTATCTTGAACTTCAGGCAAGAATGTTTGCGAGAGGAAAGAAACAATATTCTAGCATGATCCTCGAAAAATCTTGAATATATTGACACTCTTGCCTGATTCTTATTATTCAGATGTATTAGGTAAGTTTCTGTTCATCTTCCCAGGTCGAAAAATTTGACACAAGATTTTATGAAATACATACAAGATCTTGGAATATGGGCAAAATCTGACAAAAAATCGTAGTCTCTGAGATCTTGCATCAGATCGCACAATCAGTTTCTTGAAAGATCTTGCAAGAATCTCACTGTGAGATCTGATGCAAGATCTCAGAGACTACGATTTACGTACGATTTTTTGTCGGATCTTACACGATCATATAAGATCAGATGCATAATCTTATCAGATCTTAACATCTGGTTGTTTGCCCTGGGTTGAACTACAGGCAAGAATCTTTTTACTTCCCTCTCGATAGGATTCTTGTCTGAATGTTATGATCAAAAATAATCTTATCTGATAATCAAGAAAAACAAGGATCTGGAAAGAACGAAGTCAAATTCATCGACTACCCAGGTCAATCGAAACGGATATCCGTTACAGACCGTTGAGTGGACGCAGTTATACGGACCGTAACATCATTAAAATAGGGCCGTATACGGCCGTATTTTCACAGTATACGATCCTTTATTACTGTGCCCATAAATAGTACCGTATACGGAGCCGTATACTGTGAAAATACGGCCGTATACGGCCCTATTTTAATGATGTTACGGTCCATATAACTGCGTCCACTCAACGGTCCGTATCGCTCGACCTGGGTAGTGAAATCTGTGTGGTAAATGGACACCATATCCACGAGTTCATTCCGGTGACTAGAATTAATGGGAAGCGTGCCGAAACTGATTACAGAATCCATCTCCCACAATTCACTGGATTCTGCATTTTCGTCCCGTATATTTTGACTTGAGTAAGTGCAAAAGTTGAACAAAGAAACAATCATTCTCATTTCTGATAAACATAGCAGCTAAATATTTCAAATGCTATAAAATAGTATTCATAACTGTTTGCATGTCATGATGTAGTTTCCAGAAAAAATATTTTGCCATTACCTTAGAACAAGTGCATAACAAATTGAGAATAATGCAAAAGGAGCAAAAAGTCACTTTAATATTGAAAAAATTTCCTACACATTTCAACTCTCTGCGTCTCACGATATATAAATCTAAATCAAATACAAAAGCTACAGGCGAGAGTAGCTCAGTGAATCTTTGTTTGCCATTAAATACACCAAATTATTAACCTGAGAAAGCATTTCTACAATCAAAGTGTCAAAAATATTGGGAATTCCAGGTAAAATACAGTCAATATTTATTTATATACGTTTATCAGAGATTTGAGCTTGGTCTTCATACCTAACTGCTCGCTAGATTAATTAAATTTATTCATGGAAATAGGAAATCCCACTTCGATAACAGAATAATATTTCATTTTTTTACCTACATTTCAACATTGAATGATTCATTGAAAAATACATATAACCGATATTGTCGGAGAGAATTGAATTCTCTATTGAAGAAGATAAAAAGATCATTAGCAAACTTTCATCAAGTGTTTGAGACGTTCAAAATAAAAAGTGAACAATTGGCTAGGTCATCTGATAGGTCTTTTCAGCACAATTAGTCCTATGGGAAAATATGGGAACATTTCATTATGGGAGATAATATTTGCCAGGTATTAGTATTTCTTAGGGCGTGGGTGCGGCCACAAGTATTCCTTTCATTCACATCCAACACCACCATTACCCACGTCCTTGTTCTTCATCTAATATTCTAATTGACGACTGTTTTATGTCTGATAATACAATGATGAAAAGGGCTCTAGTTGAGAACGATTCCATTTCTCTTAGATCTTCCGATAATTTCTCATGCATTTTTAGGTGTAAGTCGATGCTATTAACATCATTCGATGAAAAACAAATTGGTGACGCTAAATATTTTTCGAGGAAAGAATAAGTTTCGATAAATCATGAGAAATAGACAAGTTGTTCAAAAGAAGAATATTTATACTGCTTCATGACTTCTTGAGATAAGTTTCTCTCATTGTTGAGTCCCATTGTTTTCCTTCGTAAGCGATCCATTTTGCTAATGTTTTCAGGAATTTATGTGCGTAAATATGTTTCAGCCAGTCGGCTGGTAATCTTTTGTATCCATAATAGGCTCCAGCTAGTTGTCCGTAAATAGCAGCCGTCGTATCGGTATCATCGCCAAGATTGACAGCATTAAGAGCGCCTTTCTCGAATGAATTTCCATCGGACCAAAACGCCCATAGAGCAGCTTCTAGAGCATCAACAGTGTAACCTTTGCCTCGAATGCCTTCTTCATAACCGGCGACTTTTTTAAAGGATCCGCTCGCAATTTTAACAATATCTTCATGTAGCTCTTCTTTGCCAAACCAATGTTTATGTTTTGAGTAAAATTTTCCATCTAAGATTTGTTTCTTTGTATATCCTCGAAGAACAGCAACAATCAATGCTCCGTAGAATCGACAAGCATCGTACACTTTTTTATCACCATGCGTTACTTGACCACTTCGACCAGAAAATTCTATTGCCGCATATTTATTTCGAAAGAAGAAAAGAGGTACCGGAGCAAGACGCATTAAAGCTCCATTACCGGCAACTTCATCTTCACTACAATATTCATCAAATTGGCTAAGTAATTCATTATCTGAAATTTTATCCATTTCTTCGAACGGTACCGATTTATCTTTGGCAAATATTTTTTGTCGACGTTCAAATTCTCTTAATGATTGACTTGTAGCTGCTCCAATGTCAAAACATTGTCCAGTGGAAGACATATAACCAAATCGATACCACCATTTATAACGAACTAATTGATCATATGGAATAAAATCACGACGAGCTAATAAAGAATTAGCCAAGCAAAGAGCCATCGATGTATCATCAGTAAACTGACAATAAATAATTCAATTATAACTTCTATATTTCTTTAACAATTGAATGAAAGTATCTCTTCTTTTTTCTATTAACAACTATTACTCAGTCTATATCACAAAAAAATTGATTTATCAATTTTCTCATGGAAAACATTGATAAATTATCAAAATGAACAAATTAAAAGATTTCGAGAAAAATTTCTTCGTATCTCTTTATTTGATTCGTGATCATTGAATAGATTCATCATAAAACTTCGATTCTCCATTTCAATCGATAGAAAACCTATACAAGTGAGCCATTATTTGATCCTAAATTATTGGCCGAAATTCAATCTAACTGTTATTTATTTGAAAGAGAAAGTCGTTTTTAGGATTTTTTCAATCATATTTTGTGGAAAGAAGGTTGAAAGCTGTATTTTTCTTCATCATTACAACGAAAAAAATTACAGTAGACATTACCCCACATCACTTTCAAATTCGTTTAAAATCAGTTTATCGAGGAAAAACGTTCGATTCTAAATCTTGAAATTTCTTCTGTTTTTCTCGAAATAATCGAATATGTCCCAACTAAGTTTTACGTAGAAGTTTCAGGGAAAATTTTGAGAAAGTCAATCTTGAAGAAAGTAGAAAAAGAATTCGTCAATGGGTGGGAACAGCAGTACTGATTGACTATAGTTGAAAACGAACCTGAACTTTCGAGCGCTTGAAATGATAAAGAACCTTAGGACTGACGAACGCTCCGATTTGGAAGCATTTATACAAGGAGCTACTGACTTCGAAATAAATCGTCTCTAAACATTATCTTATCAAGATCGGATAGTGGAAAGGAAAAATGAGTTTAGTTTATGCATAGCAACAGATAAGATTTGAAATGAGAATATCGGTTCAGAAAATGATTTACGGCTAATGTTATCAAAGAGTATCGATCGTTTCTCGACTATAACACCTATCATTATGCCGACACTATTATCTCTTTCTTGTTCTCGTAAATCTTTTTAAAAAAATTCATTCTTATTAACATACTTTTACAAATATACTTCGTCACTTAAATAGATTACAAATATTTACTCATACATACATATATTCTTCTAGCAGAAAATATTATCAACAATTATTCGTCAATAGAATCGTTCTTAATTATTTAATTTTTTGTTTAAATTCAAATTAGAATCTTTTCTATTCGCTGTTCTTGCCGAATGTAACAAATTATGTCAGGATTAAAAGTTGTGTTTAATAATTAAATGGAAAAATCAGACATTCCTTACCTGTCCTTTTTTCAATCCCCACGTTCCTCCACCTTCAAGGTTTTTAACTGGATTAGCTACTAAAAATCCACGAGGTCTAAACTCAACATGTGCCCCAAGGGCATCTCCTAAGGCCAATCCAATAATGGATCCTTGTATTCGGTCTAATATATCTTCTTCAATTTCACCATATGGATCTTGCATTTCACCTTCTAATTCATCTGGTTTCTTAATTAATTTTCCATCGACATCATCATCATTTTCGTTGTCGGTTTTATCCTTGTTCCATATCATATCAAGCCATTTCTTATCTAAAAATTTAGCTTCAACTCTGATATCATCGCTTGATTATCATCGATTATCCATTTAAAACTTTTTTTCTATATTTTATAGTTCGTTATAATCAAATCAAATCAAATCAAAACAACAATTCATTTCTTCACTATAAACAATGCTCGTCGTTATCTGACTCGTTTCAACGTTGTCTCAATATTCAACCTTTTGTTGTATAGAATAGAACGAATGTCACTTTACAAGGTTAAATAAGATTCATTTTTAATGTTGGAAAATGAATATTTACGACAAGAGAATGCAAAGTGTGTTTTCCTGTAAATTTCCGTGAGACAATTCGTTTTCTGATTAATCGCTCTTACGAAATTTTGACCTAAAGACGATATCTAATTGAAATCTAACATGAAGGCATAGACAAATCGACGATGACATAATATAAGCAGAATTTGATTTTGTTAAATTTGTTTTTGAATCGATGAAATCGATCTTTGCCAAGAAAATCTTTTTATTTGATACATTTTTGGAATCTTCGATGCCACCAGACAACTTGCATAGTAAAATTTTTTTAGAAAGATTTTTCTTTTCTTCCAGACTTTTGTGAAATTTTAAGAATTAATTTTCATCTTAAATCAATTTTCTCTTATATAGCCTGATCGATACTTCGGTCTGCAAGGGAATTTACACATAGATGAACTCAATTTAACTTATGACGCCCCAATTGATATTTGTGGATTTCGATTAAAGAACATCTCGAATCATAACAACGTTTGAACGAAGAAATTCAAAATTCAGAAAATCTAATTGTAGATTCGGATCTATCGACTTTAATTGTCTTTCGTTAAAACTTAACATTAGACTAAACTTCAAGTTTTCATCTTTCACCTTGAACAAACAAACAATTTCATTTGATATGATCTTTCCCCATCAATGGAGAGAACATCTCAATAATGATTGGTTATAACACGTAGAAATAGAATATTTAATTTTCATGCAAGCGTAGAAAAACGAATTTGAGAGACTATGAAAGAGTATCCATTGATCAGAATGTCAGGTGAACTGTTACGTTGACAGGCAACTGACAATGAATATTGGAAAATGTTCACTTTTTGCGTATGACTAAAATATATTGAAGTCCTGAAATGTTTTCATAAAGAGTTACTTAGTAACATAACTGTTTAGTGAGAGTAACTCAGGTCGATCAAAATGGACCACCGTAAACAGCCGTAACAGTATCGTAAACGGTCGTTTTTGAATCGTACTCCACGGTTAAACGACCGTTTTAAGCCGTATTATGGCGTTTTAACACGGTCCCTATTACGGCTGTACACAGACACCGTATATACGCCCTAAAACCCTCGAAAAGACAGCGTAATACTATCGTATTCTATAGAACATACGGCCGTAATACGGAATCTGTTAAAACGGGATAATACGGCGCCGTAACGGGCCGTATTTTCATCGTTTACGGATCGTTCTGTTCGACCTGGAAACTTTCCTCATCTATCTATTGGTGTCTTCAATACACGACTAAACAACACAGATGAATAACATCTCATGAAAGTATGTGCTTTTGTAGTTCGAGACGTTTAAATCTACAACTAATTGAAAAAGAGGATTAAGAAATAAATCGAATAAAATAATAATTCTTGTTATTTTGAAAAAAGGTTCAATTGTCATAGATACTTTAAGAAAAGAAGATTTAAACAGTAAACTTTGTTTTGGAAAAGTGTTTTAGTCAAATAGAACACAAATCTATTTAGAAGGATGACCACATTGTATCGATAAAGATCACTTTTAGTATTTATTTCATTCAGAGACGAGCAACTCCAACTGGAGAGTTGGCACGTTTTCTCATAAGAATTAGAGTGACGCAGATAACAGTCTCGAAGAGGGTACTTGTAAAACATGTTCAAGCTAGACGTAGCAAAGTTGCCTACTACTGATTCCTATGGAACATTGGTAACCATGTTCGATCTACTAAGATTTAAACAATTTTTAGAAGTGATAATCTACATGGATTTCGAAAAGTGTTTCATGTCAATATAGTTCGATTTTTTTATCAACCCTGATGATAATGAAGAAAAAATTCTGTGAATCTCTCGTTTGTTAATAATTGTTTTTCCTTCAAAAATACATCTTACACTAACCAGCACGAAAGGAATATGATCGAAGGTCGTTGTTTGAATAATCGACTTGTGATTTTTCTTTGCTTTTAAAGTTCGATGTGTTTTGTACGAAGAATGCATCTTGAGAACTCTCTTCATTGTCTACAAAAAAGAAAATTAAAAACAAATAACGATTGAGAAAGAAAAATAATGACATCAATGAATTATGTCTCATCTATTCGATCAATGTCAAGACAAACATCGATTGAACAGTCAACATAAGTGGAAATAAATTTGATAACCTTTTGAATGAATTGAATGGTGACGAAATTCATCTTCTTCTGCAAATTCGTTTGGTTTATCATTAAGAAATTGATTAACATCAATCGACTTCAACTCATGCGATGGCGAATGCCGAGATTTTATTTTACTGTCATCGCTATATTCATGAACAAAACGCTTGTTTAAATTATTTGATTCATATTCATCGTTCATTTTAAAACCATCGGAAAATTTTGAATTCGTTAAATTTTCATTATCATTTTCTTCATTATTCGACATCGTGGTTTTTTCCACTTAATTACACTCTGGAAGAATACTATCTAAATAAAAACCGGTCCTAACCTATAAAAAATAATAGCGAGTAAAATAAATTTATTTCCGATACAAATATCAATTGAGTAAACCAATGAAAAAGAGGAAGATAACATAGTCGCCTTGTTTTTTACGTTAAACACATCGTTACCAAGAGACTCCTGTCATCAAACGATTTTTTTCCTATTTTTTTCTGTTCTTTTACTTCTTTTTTTCTTCTTATCCAAATAAAGTTGTTAAGAACAACCGTCGTCAACACAGCGAATCGTCTGAACGGGTGTGAGTGGATGGAGGTCTGGCTCAATTGAAGATTTGCGCACATCCACACTTTTACTGAAATCAACATCCTCCCCACCCCCGAAAAAAAATTAAAATGTGGGGCTCCTCGAGAAGAAATAGCTGTGGTGCCACGTTCGACTGTATTCATAAAAAATTCCCCTGCATATTTTTGCAGAAACCCAACGTGGAAATCAATTTCCACAGAAAAATTTGCTCGAGTTTTTCGACGATGTATATCTGGAAGATTCACACAGAATGTACATGAGCAATCAATAGTCATTGCAACACCGTTTTTAATTGCACCACGGAAGTTGGCAGTCTATTGAAAAAGATTATTGATCTCAGAGCAATGTTCTTAGTGCAAGTTGATTTTCCGATGTCCTGAATGGAATTCGACAAGTTTTTCTGCATAGAAACTTCGATCTTCTACACTGGATGTTTAGAATTCGCCGAAAAATATCTTATGCTTCCGAAATTCGAACTAGTTCGATACACGTGAACACTTTCTAATTTCAGAACTTGGTTTATTTCTTTTAGTTCCTTTTCATCAGTGGAAAAAGTAACTGTTAAAAGTTATGAAGTAGTTTCATTCCAATGATTTACTTCAATATCTTTTCTATCAAAGAAATGACAGGATAACAATTTTTTGAAACATCAGGCAAGAGTAATGCGTGCAAGACAAATAATAGAAATCGATTCTTCTCTGATGCTAGTATACTTCTTTCACTAGTACCTTTTAAAATACCTATACTAACACTCACGAAATCAACAATGCAATCGGTAGCGTTCAACTTTGAAATTTTACTCTGTTGATTAACCAATTTTTAGACATGTTCTAAACGAAAGCAAGCTGGAAGGCAATCTTTAGTTGATAGTAAAGTTGTTTGGCACAATGCTGTGGCAATAGTGAAGAACGTGGAACATGTCAAAGCTTTAAATAGTTGCACGTTTGGTTGAATATAGTTGGAAGCAGCTGTTTCTATCGTTTTTATTTTCGAAACGAAAGTGTGTGTTCTTTATGTACAAGCTCACTTCTCTATCAATATTACTTCTATGATGAAGAAAAAACTTTGAAAAAAAAGAAAACAAATTTTCAATTTGATCACACCTTCATTTCAAGTATCTTTCGATAATAGAAGGAAAAATGCAGCACAATGTTTCATGACTTTAAATCAGTTGGAAAGATTTTCATTCTGATGAGTCATCATTTTAAGATTCCAACTTCAAGCAGACGTAGGAAATAATAGGTAGAGACGCGTACAATAAGGTTGATGTTGGGAGAAGATGTCATATGTGAAAAAAATTAGCTATCGTTTCTGCTTTTCCCCTGTTCTTTAACAAGCAATTTTCGTTCAATCGTCAGTATAATGAATCAGGGGAAAATTCAATATATAAACTGAAACCAGCCGTGCATGCCATGATTTATCAGAATTTTAACGACGACGTTTCACTTTTTCGAATTGGTTCTTATCAACGAATACTGAACTACATCAAACGTTAAAAATGAAATAGATTGCAAAGTATTTGAGAGAATATTCTAAACTTTAAAAACATAGTTGTTTTATATTAGCTTGAGGATGTTGATGTAAGTAGGAAAAACAGCCTCACACTCTCCGACACCCTTGGCGACAATTGAATATAATGTAAGCAAGTTTAGAGAGGAGAGAGTCATTCAAGAATGGCATTTAATTATTCTAAGGAAGGAAGAGTGACTCTCCAAGATCATGTAATCGTAGAAATACTTTTTATGCAGTGCAATTACTTATGCTGCCATGCTATTGCTTCAATAAGTCAAACTGGATAGCTGTTCACTATTTTTTTCAATTCTCAAGTCGGCTACGTCATTCATCACATTTTATACAAACACACACTATGGTAAAATGGAGAGAAAGCCGATCGATTCTAATCACGACTGTGTCGATGACCAAGAAAGCAAAACTTCTTTTTCGAATTCCTTTATTAAACCATTAGGTGTTATTAGCAAGGCTTAAACGCAATAATATATTTCCTATCAAAGTTAATGTATTTTAGTATTTTTTTTCTCCAACAGAAAATATCTCCTAATGAAAATAAGCAATGGAAAAATCTGAAATTGCTTGACAATAGTTGAAAAAATATTTAAGTAGATTATTCGAATGACTTCGTAGTGCTAATCGAAACAGTCACAATCATTATTCACTGTAAGGCCATGAACATCTTTAACCAATCGCATTTCGAGACGAATTATAAAAATTAGAGCTAATCGAATAACTGAAATTCATGACAATCATTTATCGGAATCATTCAATCTTATATTTCCTAGAATGATTCTCCACACATAATAAGATGGAAGAGTGGGACTGGGAATACAGGGAAGAATAAAATGCCCATCCACACCCTAAGATTTAGAAAAAAATAGCAACATCATTCCCCATATTGAGTAATAATGAATACCGAACTGAATATGAAGTTGGTTTCTTTTTGTCATCATCAAAACCGTCAATCGGTTGTCGATGAAAGCAGTTATGAGTGCATTAGCAAAAAGAAACCTCATCTCTTATTGCTTTTTACGTATTTCTGACTTTTCACTAGGAATGCGCTAATTCGAATTCTTAGAATTGGTCTGAAAAAAATCGTTAGCTAACTCATACTTTGTCAAAATGGGATAAAGTCAGCGTTTTTACAAAAAGAACGATTCCAACTAATTCCAAGTCAAGAATTCGAACTGGTGCATCCCTAGTTTTCGGTGGCGCATATTAAGACAAACATATGCTCGTTTGATATTGAAAGCAATTGAAAGTATATATATATATATATATATGTAACAAAATTATTGACAAAAACAATAGTAATATATGATAAAACCAATTTAAGTTCATCGATTCTCTGTTGATGTCGACAAATAGGATTCTTTTCTTCAAATTCTTAATAGGATTGAATCATTCCAATGTGAGATTTCAACCGGTGGTTGTCTATCTAACACTTACTGCTCTAATCAATTGACAAGTTCATCTTCTGTTGAGCTTTTGTCTTCTACGTCATCTACTATTAAACATCGCATTCGTCGTTTGTCATCATCACATCTAACTGTATCATAATTGCATCTACGGTATTTTATAAAATAAATTACAAAATGATGCTTGTGTGTCATCTATTGAGAACCATCAACATACGCATCTTTTTCCGTTTTCATCACCTATTTTTAAACAGAGTAAAGCATACGATCTGTAGGCAATTACTCGTCTTAAGAAATGGATGCTATTATATGTATAAAATTTGACTAGTATTAAAAAATAAAGTGTTTTGGTATTTGGCTATATTTATTTTTCTTTTATGGTAATTTGAAATATGAGGCATCGTCATATTTTATAAGGGCACATATCATGTTTTGTTACTGCAGTTGTTTTTTCAAGATTGTCTGCTTTAACCGACTTACGCGTGCTTTCCATTGAATAAGCAGCTTCTATCTTCTAGAAATAATGCATCCCGCTGTTTTTGTTCGCACAATTTAAATGATTTTTTCTAGCCATTCGTTCATGCGTAATGTTGAAACAATGAAAATGCTCGTGGATGATAGTTGTAGCAAATTTAAAACTAAATAAAAAGCCCTAGAAATAATACTGTTAGCGGTGATTCACTCTCAGTCCTGCCCCTCGATATTCAGTATTCTCGATTTGTTGTTGTTCACTCTGTCTGTCTCTCTGTCTCGTTTGTTTTCTCTCATATATATATGTGTACATGTTTCTTGGAAGATGATATAATAATAAACGTTAAAGCTCGACGAGGCGAACTAACAAATACGTTCCTAAACTAATTTTTTTCGTGTATTTCGTATCAGCAACACTGTGACACAAATAGTTAACGTTTTGGACTTTGTGAGTATTCGTATTGATCTACATTCGTATGATTTGAAATTCGAATAAAATTTTATTTAAAGGAAATAACACTGTTTGAAAAGTCGATCTTCTTGAAATACATCAGTTAGTTCAATACTACCTGAAACGGTCGAATGGTGAAAATGAACATTAGGTACGTTCACTTGAGTATTACATTGTTAAATTTTGCGTTGCACCATAAACAATTTACAAAAGCAAACACGGAATGATTCTTTCGGCTATGGTTCAAATGCTGATACATTCACACTACCATTCTTATCTGTTGCCTTCTATCATCAGAAATAATTGAGAATATGTAAAAATGAAATTTAACAAACTATTAGTTTGAGATATGTACATATTAGTTAAATGAATTTGTTACTGAACTTACACATAAGGCATGAAATCAATAAGAGACATTGAAATTTATCAGATTAATTGAAACGGAATAGTATTTCCTTCTGTTATATTAGATGTTTATCTGATAATTCAGGTTTTATGTTATTTTAATGATGATCATTAGTAAATAATACTTGAACTTTTGCATAATATTTCTGATGAAATCCGTTAGAGTATGTAGACATGTCCGCAATCGGAACACCAAAAATTTTAAAAAAGACAATTTAATTAGTTTAAGACTCCTGGAAATTGAAGATCTGTAGCTGTAAAATTTTATGGAATTCAAGAAACTGGGGCAGCAACGTAGTAATTTCAGCAAGTTTAACGAAGTCCATCTACATGCGAAATGGAAGAAGATCTTATTTTTAATATTTGCATGAACGACATGAATGCTATGAATGATATTTGATCCTTCCAACTAAACGAGGATACTAGCGACATATCAATCGGTTCCGATGATATACTATGATTCACTCTCGAAAACTACTCTTCTTCACATTTCCCTCATGTAAAGCCATCAGAAAGTTGCAATCTTCACTCTAATCTTCTTGAATATCGAATATCCTCATTCAATCGTGTCTATATATGACGTGTGTACTGGTGTCAACGTAGACCAATTTATCATTCATATACACATCCTTGAAACAGATCGTAGGTAAATATGTTTCTCAATATGAATCTTAATGGTGAAGAACTTTTTACTTTGCCAATTCACCAGATATGGTCAACAGTCCATCGATAATCAATTAATCAAACTGATGAGATATGGATAGTTAAAATATTTGATCTATCATCAATATTCTATTTAGTTGCTTGTTATTATGTCCGTGTAATAGAACGATGAAGATTAATATGCGATACGTAAATTTTATAAAAAATTCTTCAAAGACAATTTGCCATCAGTCCCATATTTGCCTTGATCATTCTGCCTGTCATCATCACTCATATTATTTAGGTTCTTTGATTAATTTAATTGAACTGTTTTTTCATAACGAAATAACTTCCGTGATAACTATAAAGTAGAGACCTGCGGGGGCCCCCGAACTCCGACTCCGACTCCGATTCCGACGGAGTCGGAGTCGGAGTTAGTGGAATAAAATTTTTCGGAATCGGAGTCGGAGTCAATTTTATTGTCG